>KB664165.1:5101325-5238139 GCA_000349025.1 Anopheles minimus
ACTATAAAGGTTTTGTACAGTCCCAGCTTCGTCCGTCGCGACAGGTATTTTGAGTGAAGAAGTTTCCTCAGGCTGAAGTATGACCGGTTCTCAGCCAGCACCCTTGCGCGCAATTCAACGTCTATGCTGTTGTCGGTGCTGACTTTTGACCCTAGATAGGTGAAGTTTTGGACGACTTCGAAGATGCGATCACCTATCATCACCGGGATTTATGATATAAGATCGATTTATGAACGGTTGTTAACCAAGAAGTAGAATCCTCAAAGTTCCCTTAATTCTAGAAAAGCTCCCAACATTCAATTTGCTTGGGACCACAAAGAGGTTTGATTCTCCACTGACCCCGTGTCCCGTGAATTTACAGATGTACATTGCTTCACGGATTGTGTTGTCCGGTGTCATTCTAATGATATGTCTAGTTCCCAATGAACCTCCTTCGTTGCATGATTCTATCATTGTCTTTTTACTCACACGGGGAAAAATCCTTCAAAGCTCGGTGGTTTTGGATAAAGTCAATGTCTAGAATCATTGACCCACATACGTCTCGGTTCGGGGACTAAAAAGGTTCTCCATTTTGAAAAAGCTTTCATAAGCTATGTAAAATTAATAAATAAACTAAAGCAAAGTAACTGCACTCAAGTTCCCAAATAAAGCTGGAAGACCTCTAGACAAATTAGGCAAGATAATTGGACTATCCATCTTGCTCTTACAATACAATAGAATAAAGTTTTTAAACACATTACAATGTAAAACTTAGCAATACGGCCTGGCCGTCACTGATGAATAAAAAAAAAAAAAACAATGTAAAATTCGTGATAACAACATAAGTTATGCAACATTCAACTATTTGATTGCAAAGTTCCATATCGGGCTCCCAGTGTTCCCCTATTCAGTTCATACATTCCGCAGTGTGATTGAAAAGATCCATTATGTGAAACGAAACTCTGAATATTTGTAATCTGTTAATTTAGTTTATTTTCTTCTTATTTCATTTGCTGATCTGTAAGTCAAGTAGCGCAATAGAGTAGCAGAATACTTAAAAAAAGATATTTCAATACTTGTAATTGACATAATTCCTTAAAAATGTCTATAAAAGTCCTTTCTGCAAACTTATTTCCTCAAGTGTATGAAAAAGCTGGCATTTTTTTGGAAGAAAAACTTTAAAAACAGACCTTTTTTGTACTTAAGCAGCAAAAAACAAGCACAAAACATCCGCAAAGCCTGTGGAGGGCAATTCCTACGCAATGGTTTGCCTAACGCAACGCAATAGGCCTTTCGCTGGCTTTCTCCTGCCGGACACATCCGCGCCACAGTTTACCATTCCCAATTCCACCCTCCTTCGGTGTGCGGAACCGCCTTCCAAGCATACAATTATTGTTGAAATTATTGGCTCCTTAGTATTCATGTACTGTACGGACGATGGCTTAGAGTGTACACGAGAACCCGCCTGCCTACAGAACAGAACACCAAGCCAAACCATTAATCCTCTTACCGGTTTGCTTTTTCCTTCTACTGTCCTTAGCTTTTCTTCCCTTCTCGAGGAACGATTCACTTTCCGCCGTAAGAAAGGGAGTGGAAAATATGAACCTCAAAAAGGAAGCACTCCGTAACGGTAATTACAGCAGCGTCTGACGACCAAAATGTAGCCAGGTAGACGGACCGCTAAAATGTTTCGCTGCAAAGTATTGGCACATTTTCGTTTGCTGCTGACAGATGCTAGTGGACATACTTGAGGAGGAAAATAAAAACCAACAACCCTTCCATCTGGCACACTGCATTAGTGTGACCGTGGGAGCTTATAAAGGCTCTGGAGAGTATAATGCGCCCCCTTTGCCAAGGTGCCGAAAGGGAGCAGTACGATGAGTAAGGTAATAACTTCCATTTCGGCACACTTTTGAACTTCACCGGCAAAATGGATGGACTTTCGCATTGAATGGAGTGCTGCGCGTCAAACCAAACTTCATCTGCCGTGTGGTAAAAGTGGGGAATGTCTCAGTAATCGGATGAATTCTTTTTTTTCTACTGGGGGATATTCCCGGTCGTTCATCCACGCAGGAAAATCCCCAGTCAGTCCAGTTCGGTAGCCGAATTTTAATGTTTAACCACCACTGTGTTCAATACGTGCGGCTCGTATTAGGTTTAGCCAGTGATGAAAGGATATGGACTTATCTTGTACTCTGACACACGTTATCATTAAGCTGTCAATGGTTGGTGGTCGATAATCTTCACCTTATCCCCGGCGTACGGTGTAGTTATTTTAATGCCCATATCCACACCACGCCCGGGAAGTTTCTTTCCCTCCCGGGGCACAACATAAACGATACCATAATCGTTTACACGATAAAATCTTCTGCGAAAACCCCGATCGAAGCGCCTACACCAACAACACCTATCTGTTCGTACAATATCAATAGGAAAAGCGGTAGCCGAAAAACATTTTAATGGCGGTTTCGGGTTTTATCGTACCATCAACGGTGTGTTATCCGATGATGCGTGCTCCTATCACACGAAAGGGATATTACGTTAGGCTTCATATTCTCTAATGTTGCCCGTACCCAGACACACGTGTAACGGGGTCAAATTTGGCGCACTTGGCGAACATAAATATGCAGCACCGATAGCCGTTCCGCCGTAGACAGTGGATAAGCCTATGCGCGAGAGTGTTATACCTTTTATCGCTCTACCGGTACGATCCCGGCAGCCTATCAATCGTGTCAATGGTTTGACTGGCCCTGCCGGAGGTCATGTACCGGGGAAATGTATCATCCCGATCGCTTGCATCGTGTAGGTAGTGTAATAAAATTACTACAACCTCCCCTACACGGTGACTAATTGCAGGGAACATTAATCACGGCAGTTCGAGAGTGCAGTTTGGAGGTGATGCAGGTACAGCGAGCCACTAATCAATAACGATGTAATTAATGCGCACGATGGAACAATCGATGCGATTGTTTTTCCTTCCAAAAAAGCTTCCGGGGGTTTTACGGTGGGCGTGCCAGGAACATGGTCTCTTACGTTGGTAAACATTGTGATATAATACTATCCGATAACTAATTCTGGTTTTTCGACACGTGCGAATTCTAGAACAGACAAAGCGGATTAAGTTTATTGAGTATTCATGGAAAATATCAAAATTAATTTAAAACGAAAATGCTGGAAACTACTCGTGCAATGGTTGTGCGCATGTTGATTTTATAAAGTCAAGGCATGGCTTGTACCGCTGCAAGTACAGCTGCCGATGAAGAATCCAATTCTTACGCACCTTCTTCCAGTGGGTCTTATGATGTTCCAGCAGACTTTTTGGATCATTAATCTAAATAGGATCCATTTTTTTTTTATTGAGTATACAATTCGTCATACAGATTTCCAAACGTGATACTTACAACAGAAGCAGGCAGTGTTTTGTTCCTCTTCAAAGGCACCATCAACGGGTACGGCGATATAACTGTTGGTAGCGGTGCAGGGGTTCTCTGGAAGATGAACGAATCATCGCTTAGCGCACCGTCCAGTTCCTGGTTAGTGAGGCGAGTTATCGATGGAGAAGCACACGTTTCGGTTGAAGCGACGCCACCCATACGAGGCACTGAGGTATCCTCTTTCGTAGGGACTGCATGGCAGAACCAAGTTCGAAGTTTAGCATAGTACGAAGCCTGCAGATCCTGCTCGTCCATGGTGATGCTCTTGCCAAACAGAACCAGCTTTTTTTCTTCCGTGTTTGATTCTTTCGGGTGTTCCCGCACTTCCAGGGCGGGGTTCACATTCGAACGCTGGATGTGGGTCGTTTTCTGTTTCTTACGAGATGATCTCGGCATTTTGGAAGCGTTTTTCTTTTTGTACAACACACTCCGAAACTGATTTTCAGCTTGCTTGGGGCGTGCACTGATTTTTTTTCGTATGTCTAGTTTGACAGCTCAAGTAGCGAGCGTTTAAGGGGGTGGCTTCAAAGCTTAGACAGCCGCGTTGCGCTGTGCAAAATACGTACTTCACGCAAGTTGTCCATTCCTAGTATTCTTACCGGTATCTTGAATTCACTCTCCAAATATATCTTTAATTCCTTTATAACTAATACTCGAAGTATTGTTTGATTCTATCAGCAATATTTTAATATCACTGTGTGCTTTTCAGTTCCCCAATGTAGCAATCGAAATCTGTTTTCAATTACCATAACCAAGATCAATTCCACCATCGTTTAATATTCATTTTATATCCCCAAGCGCGCTCCCCGTAGCGCAACCCAAATCATTTCCAGCACCAGCTCCACATCTGACACGTGGAAATAGAATCATTGCCGCAAATTCGATTCGGAAAACACAACCCTTCGCTCATTTTCTTTTCAATTTCATTGTCAGCATGTCATTAGCAGGTTCTGCGTTTCCTTCCTTCGTTTTTTTCGCTTCCTGTTTTTTTTTGATATCGCACCGAAACCCCCCTAGCTTTGAAAACATCACGAACGCGAAGGGTATTCCCTGCGGTTTTCAAGCATCAAGTAGGACGGAGGTTTTTCCATGCCCAATTTTCCACACTCACGACAGGTAGGCTTCCCGCTTTCCCGTTCGGTTGGAAAGACAAATCGAGTCGAAAATCAGTGCAAAATGCACAGGTGTGGGGAACGCTAAGTGGAGGGGAGGAGGACCATATGTATGTTACTTCTCCGGCAATAAATCAATATAAACGAGCTATTTTTCACTCTCGACTGCCTTTCAGGTTCCACCGCAACCCAGACACAATCCGTCAACATTGCCGGCACAGGCTCAGAAGTCAGCGTACGGTCGCGTACTGTGTTTTTGTTTGTGGCCGGAGAAAACGCCGAAGCTCGTAGCTGATGGAGCTGTGCCCCTAACCAACTACTCATTGGAAACCGCGGCCCACCGAGTCTAGGTCAGTTGGTCGAGTTTTTCTACAGACGTTTTGTGGGCTGTGAATGGAATTTGGGTAACATTTTCCCGCCAGATGTCGCACGTTGCGCGAGTGCTGCAGATGATGGTTCGGCCATGCGCAGGCGCCGTTCAAAATAGATTCATCCTCACTTCGGAATGAACTACCGGCAAACGAACGAAAGTTAACGGTCGGGTTTAAAAATGTCCGAAATTTGAAACACGATTTTCTCCTCCCGATTTTTGCACGACTGCTTTGGTTGGTTTTTCACACACGACCGTCGTCAGTCTTTTGCCGCGCTTCTACGAAGCAACACGAATCGTCCAAACTTACTGACAAACTTAGTAAGCATCGACGGAAGCCGTTCCGCTCACCAAGATCAAAGCAATGCTGGTGCTGGTACCTGCGAGCACAACCTACGGTACTGTTTCCCTGGTAACCCGGTCGCATGGCATGCTCCGGAAAGCAATACCAACATGGGCATGGGGTTTTTGCTCCATCCAAGTGCTAACTCTCTGAAGAGCTTTCCGTGCGGAGATGCAAGAAAGCAAAGTAAAGCTTCCAGCCTGCTATCGTTATTGGCGACATATCCCACCATTGGAGGGCTCTGGGTTGTTTTTTTTTCGTTTCGTTTTGCTTTTGGTTTCAAATGGAACGGATTTTCTGGACTTTATTGCACACTTCAAAAGTGTCAGCGTGTCGTTTGAACGTGTCGGTGTAGTAGAGCGCACGTAGCTCCCGTACCACACAGCACAAGAGTCACTTGGAGTTTAGAAAAAAGCTCTTGATCTAACACGTATGTTTTGAGCAACACGTTGACGGACTGTTGTACTAAAACTAGCAAAGTGTTCTTTACACAGACTTACGGAAAAAATAAAAAATTGTCTAGAAAAATCGTTTACAATGAAAGTTTAAAAAACGATCATATAAGAAAATTTTCTAGAAAATCCTCCAAGTGGACAGTTTTCTGGCAATTGCTTAACAAAGAAATTACGAGACAAGAACTGCCTTCGCCAGCAAATTTGAAACATGCACACAAAGTTGGAAACTTTCAAGTTCAAACAAGGTGGGCCGCTCAACCCGAAACGTGATTAATGGCTTATGCAAAACGAAGGTTAACAAAACGGAATTTGCCCAACATTTGCCCATTGGTTCGCGTCCTTCGCTTGATGCTATTGATAGATGAACGAAAGTCAAATAATACAATTCGTCATCCTTGGTGTTTTGAAGAAATTTGGGGAATTTCTTTATGATGAAAGATAAAAGGACGAAATCACTTGAGGCATTGAGGAAGTTTATTGTTCAAAAGAATTCATTACGGAAGTTTGGGAGAATGCTTAAAATGCCTTTTAAATAAATTCACTCCTCAATAAAACCGATATTAATATTAAACACTATTTTAAATTTAATTCCGTACAATAAAAATATGTTCAATTCTAGATAATTCGCCATGTAATAGGAGAATCCTTCTCAAAGCCTTAGGCTCCATCGCAGTTGCGCGTCGTATGTATCGAATTGCTAAAAGGGATTTCAGCATCCGCAGGACAGTCTTCCGGAAGAGAAGACTGGGCAACCTGTAGATCTGTTTGTAGGAAGGATGTTGCTTTTTGTCACCCCATTTTGTGCCAGCACGCTGCTAGATCAAATCCCCAGGCCTAAATGCGACACGAAGCTTTGGGTTTTGGTTTCAAACACGCCGAGCGAAATAAAATAAGCGTCATTCCGTTCGGGTGCGTTCGAAAGAAAAGCAGTCCCGGGTGTTTGGACATAGGCAATTCCGATGTCCTGTCTCTCTCGTACCATCAGCAATACAAACATTTGCATTAGTTTCGCCTCATAAAACACAACGTTGAGGTGTTTTTTTTTTGTTCTTTCACAGCTTCGGATCCTTTCCGCTTGTTCCATTCATTTCGAACGTTGTTTTAGCTTATTTTTCAAACTCCCTATCTTGCGTATTGTGCGTGTGTGTGTGTTCCGATTGGTGCTCCGAGCTATTCCGGACTGGTGCTGGATGAAAGAAAATATTGAACAGCCGCAACACGGGGGTTTTATTATTCCTGGAAAGCTTTTCCGGAATAAAGAGACCTGTTGGCTAACGCGTCATGATGTGTTTCGGGTGGAGAGCTTCCTTCTGGGAAAGTTGAATAATTTTTTTTTTTGGGGTGGAAAATATTTGATTTTCCTAAATAGACATTTGTGTCCAAATTTAGCACAAGTTTAGTTGAAACCGAGTGATTTATATGTGGAAAAGTTATATTCATATTCCCTATTGGAACATTATTTTAAATAGGAATATTAATTAAAAAGCGGAAACACAATATGCACAGTATTACATTTTCGGTACAATTTCACAACCCCAAAAAAAGCAAAATAATTAATTAGAATCACACCGAAATCGGAGCACGATTACAGAAACAAAACCATGCGCTCTACTAACGATGTTTTCGCATCCAATATATGCACTGCATGTTAATAAATTATATTAAATTTCAGATTGATTCTCGGCAAAATGGGTTTTCCACGGCGTACCGGCGTTTCGCGGTACGAAAAATTTGCATGACCACGTAAGTTCGCCGCACAAAACCTGGTTACTTTATCATCCGCAAGAACTCGTCTCGTATTTACAATGCAAACGCTCGCCACCGAGCTTCTTCACGAACCATCATGCAGGATGATTTTGTAATCTTTTCACAATTCATCTAACCCTCGCTGAACATTCCATCCATCCATCTAGCGGCTCACTCGAGTCAAAAGGTAATACCCCGTTTTTCCCCCCACAAAACTTAAATACACTGAAAACCATCAGATGGGTACAGGAACCCCAGGACCTAGTAGAAAACACGTTTGGCTAATTGTTATTCTACGGTGGACGTTCACGGAAACGGACTGTTCCAAACTGTTCCCGGCCGAACACCCGATCCTTATGGTACACGGTGCACGAATTTGAATACAAACCAACCATCTCACCGGGACGTAACGATGGTTCGTATCCAGGATAGGATAATGTACGATCTTGCTCTACACTGCACCACCCGGTGGTCATCCCTGGTGCGGGAGGAACCCCGTTGGAAGGAGGAGGTTGTGGACAAATGAAAAAATCATAAGCCATCAAACCCTCTATCCGAAACGGGCATGAATATGAATGATGTCCTCCGTGGGATGCCCCAATCCAAGAGTCCTCGGAGGGTCAGCACCGGTTGGAACAGAAACACAAAACTCGCTCCATTTTTAAGGTTTCTTTATTTATTTGTTTGCAGTTTTTTTTTCACTATCGCGACTTTTAGTGTCTCTTTCTTAACAAAACGACTAACGACACAACAGAATGGAATTAGCGCTAGAACGTTTTTTGTCGTTTTTTGTTCTCCTCTCCCATACTTTGTTCTTCTTAATCGCATTTATCGCTATTAGTTTCTATTATTGCTTGCTATGCATTCTGCTTGTGTTGTTAAATGTAAGCTGTTTGCTTTAATTCGTTTTCATTTTCATTTTTGTTTCATTTATCGTTCGTTTGATTGTCTGTTTGTGTGTTTTTTTCTCTACTTTCTTGTTTTCTCATTAGGGATTATCTTCTTGTTTCATTTTTCCACAACCCGTTTTGTTGTTTTTCTCCGCCTCTTCTATCTTTTATCGCAGCACGGCGAAGCATTCAACAAGCGCGTGATCTATTTACTTCTTCCACTGCCAACCTGCTACTTTTCACACTAAGCAAGATAAATTAGTTATTTGCATACTTTGTTCACATTGTGCTTTTCCTTGTTTGTCCTTTTTCCTTGCGCTTGTGTTACTTTCCCTACTGCAAACTGCCTACGTTTTGTGTGTGTTTTATATTTTCACTCAACTACCTAACATTTATTCTAGTGCGTTTTGTGTGTTTTTCCTTCTGCTACTTACAATCGTTTTACATCGTGCATCTACTTTATGTTCTAGTAAGACGAGAGAAAAAAAATATATGGAAAACTAAACAAAATTCAACCAGACTTGCTTTATTTATATCAATAAAAGTGAAACCAAGCTGAAGCTTTTGTAACCGATAGGGTAGAGGAACGTTTCCAACCCCAAAAAATCGTAAGGGATTACTTTCAGATGATAAATGGAGGAAATGAAACGAAGGAAGATAAGGGAAGCGGTTTTTCTGTTTCACTTTTCTTTAAATGCCACCCACGAAAAGAACGCGACAAGTTAGGTGACGCTCTCTTAAAGAAAACAGAACTTGTTTGCAAAACGTTAATCGAATAAATAGCTCCGTGTACCTCCCCCGCTGATGGGGTGGGGAACCGAACATATCTACCACCGTGTTCGGTTTTATGCAACCGAACGTTGTTGCCACTTTTTGCTTGCTGGCCGAATGTCTGTACAAATTCCTGTCCTACCTTCTACCGTACATTCGCACGCTGTCGCACACTATCTGGCCCCTAACATACATAACACAAATCGCGCAATTACATACTCACACATACATACACACACAAACAAACAGATCCTAGTGGGGTTGGCACGGTTTAGTGGGTGGGGAAGGAGTCATCGTTTCCGCTTCTTACGTTCGTGTCATCATGCCATTAATCATGATGTTGGCGAGCGCATTTCGACGCTTACGCCAGGTGCCCATACCCTGCGAATGGTACTGCAGCTGGGCGTACCACTGCTTCGTTTTCGTACCGTCCTCAGCCTGCGGGGAGAAAAATAGTTTCAGTATGTGACACTCCGCCTTCGTACACGATATTGATTGATGCGCTCTGGGAGCACCGGAGGCACACCCGCTACATACCTTGAATATGAAGGACTCCTTCGAGAGGATCTCCTGCACCTCGAAATAGTCCTCCCAGTCGTGCTCCGAGCAGACGATGCACCGGTCAAGGAACAGTGGCTCACGTAGAAGCGTATAGCGGCCACCCTTCTCCCGTACCAGCAGCAACGATGCCTCGCGGATGCCCGTGTGCCGGGGAAAGCTGAGCGTTTCCGACAGGGCCCGGTCCGCTTTGTAGCTGGCCGTGGGCTGTAAAAGAAACGGACATAAGTATGGTGGATGGGAACGCAAAACAACCCAAGGACTGAAGGTCCCTTTTTTGCATTTCATCGTGATTTGTGGGCAGCCACTTTTGGGACACTCGTGCAATGAAAATTTAAGATTCCTCTGCAGCTTAGGTACGCCGGTGGTTCTGGATGCCACACCTGCTTTCCATGACATGGCGACAAATCTTCATTAAGGACAACCTTAATTTCCTTGGAGGTTGGGGAAAATGTCTAGCGTTTTTTGCTGTGGTGCTATAATTATTCATTATTTTTACCATTTTTATAGCGTAGATTGTGGCGATTAACCCCAAACTTGGAAGCGTTCAAGACATCTTCATTGCATATCTTTACAATAAAATTATCCAAACTCCAATCAAGAAATAAAGCTCTTCATCCCATTCCTAAGCATCATTTTACCTTTCCATTAGTCACCAGAAGGGCATTGATCGAAGTCAACTTGATCGTGCGACTCTTCTTCCAGTTACCATCGTTCGGCTGCGTAAAGAGCAACCGACCCTCGATGGCGAACCGGACCTCCTCGTGATTCCACTCCAACACATCCACTGCCATCTTGCGCAGCTTAATGTTTATCATATCCAGCTCGCAGGACAACCGCCGACCCGGACTGGACGATGAGATGCGACGCCACAACTTCGTCGGCACGTCCTTCGCTTCCCGGTTCATGTGGTTCAGATGCAGTTCAATCTTTTCCTGTGACTGTTTCAGCAGCTCTTTACCCTCGAGATGAGCGGGAGTTACCTTGTAAAGGCGGGCCAACAGCAACGGATACTTGGTGACACGTTGCACCGGTACCTGCAAATACACGAAAAAACATTTAAAACTTGATCGTTCGATCGTTCGACACCAACAGCAATGCTCACCATAAGGAACGAGTTGAGATTCATTCGCCGCAGTACGGCATTTTC
The DNA here is from genome assembly GCA_000349025.1 of Anopheles minimus. NCBI lineage: Eukaryota > Metazoa > Arthropoda > Insecta > Diptera > Culicidae > Anopheles > Anopheles minimus. The sequence continues at coordinate 5,112,134 of KB664165.1, forward strand.
CATCTGGGAGACGCGCAGGAAGATACGTAACAGTTCTTTCTCCTTCTCGAGGTTCGCTAGCAGCAGGCTGGCCGCACCCTGCCGGACGCAGTAGCTCTCGAATGCGTGCAGCATCGGGGCCGCCTCCAGGAAGATCTTGCCGATGTTTACCGTCAGCAGGTCGTCGTCGCCCTGCTCGTTGGCAATGTCGAGCGCGTCGCGCATCCGCTCGGCCAAGAACTGATTGTTCTCCAGCAGTTCTTCCACGTTCAAAAAGATTGCAGAGAGCTGATCCTGGTTGAGCAGCCCGGCCACCAACATCGGTTGGTAGAACTCCTCGAGAATGATCTGCAGATCCCGTCCATACTTTTCCTCCGTCTCGACGATCTCGGTGATGATCTCCTTGCGTTCGGCTCGCTTCTTGCCACACTTGCGACACACGAGCGGTGCGTACATGACACCCGACTCGGTGACTTGCGTCTCGACCGGACCGTCACAGTCTTCACACAGATGGATCGGAGTGATCTTGGTGAGCAGTGAGGCGGATGCTGGATTTTGCCACCGACTGCGGGACGTTTTGCTCGTCTCCGATCCAACGCCCGAGTCATTCCGCTCGATCTCGGCCGACGCTTTACTGCTCCGTCCGTTGCTGATCGTAGCCGACGTCGAGAGGGACGTATCCTCACTGGAATCACTAATGCCCGAAAGATGACTTAACCGACTACTAATGTCCGATATCTGTCGCTGATGGTGCCGCAACTCGGTGATGGGTTCGGATTCTTCCTCCTCCAGTATGATGTCACCCGCATTCCCAAACTGGAACCCGTACGTACCATCCTCCTGTACGCGTTCTTTCGCGTCCACCAGGTACGAGAGGATGTCGTACTTGGAGGCACCTTCGAAAATAGACCGTGCGTTACGCTGCTTCTCCAGATCCACATCATCGATCGGTGGCGCAGTCAGGGGCAAGGGTGGCGGTATATCGTTGATCTCCTCATAGATCGGATCACCATTCAACCGGATCGACTCGTAGTGATGATCGTCATCATCGTTCGTCGTGTTGATTTCGATCTCCGACAGAGTCGCATCCACCAGCATCTGGTAGAACTTGCTGCGGGAAGAGTTCGCGTCATCGTCCACCGTCAGATCACTGCTGCAGCTTTGATAGCAATCACTCAAATCACCCAACTGATCGAACTCCATCAACTCGTACGCAGCCGCCGAACCGTAACTGTTGCCCGAGCTGACACTACTCCGTTTGCTTCCATTCTGGATCTCCGTCAACTTTCCCGACGAAGGTGAGTGTAACGCCGTACCGGTAGTGATCGTACCGGCAGGCAACTTGCTACGCTCCTCCTGTATCTTTAGCAGCGACTGTTCGATCATTTTCGATACGTCGTCTTCGTCTTTGGTACCGCTCATGTCCAGCCCGTTGCGTGATTCCTTCAGTCGAAGCAGTGAGTTTTCGATCAGTTTGGCGATCAGATCGTAATCCAACCCTTCGGACAGCTGGCTCAGGGAGGGATCCTCCAGCAGTTTGGCGATAAAGCTGTTCCGGCATACCTTCGCTTGCAAGCTACCGGAGGCCGGTTCCGAACTCGGCTTTATCGCACGCCGCATTACAACCGGTGTCGGTGTGAGGTCCACCAAGCATTGTTTGACTACCACCTGCTGCTGTTGCGGATCGTGATCGTCACGAACTTTCGGTGGATCTTTGGAGTCATTGCTTTCACTAGGAACTTGCGCGATCGGTATGATATTCTCAAGCGTCGTGATTGACTGTGAGGGCACAGTGGAGTCCGGTGTGCAGGGAACCGTCGTCCTACTGTGTTCGCTAAAGTCCAGATTGATCAATGTACGACCATTGCTGCCAGTAACGCTACTACCCCCAATAGGAATGATGGACGTTCCGGTAGTGAGTGTCGTGATATCTTCACCTCTGCCCATCGAAACTACCTTTCCATTAGCAACCGGTTCACTATTTTTCTCATTGTTCTTCACCGTCATATCACCTCCCTGGGGAGAACTATCGATTTGAAGCGATTCGGAACGATTTGATGATTTGCTGCCCCGACTCTCCAATGTAGACGTCGGTGAGCTCACGCTAATAGTTATCGTATTGGATGCCGTCTGACGTATCTCGTTCGTCGGGGAGGACAACACGCTCCCATCGTTTACTACCACCGACGACTGGTAGATCGGTGTATCACTAGCGCCATCCACGTTCACAGTCGAGTAGCAATCGTCGCCCGTTATCATGATGGACGTTTTCTTCTGATAGTGTTCCTCCTCCGGTTCCGGATCATGCCGGATCTCGAGCCGATGGATGGCTGCGCTCGAAGAGATCGGTGAGGACGACGATGACGAGCTTGCCAGCACCTGCACCACCGTACGGGAAGAGGTCGAGGTGGAGCTACTCCGATCACTACTCGAACGCCTGACGCCCGCCATCAGGCCGAAGCAAAAATCCTCGTACACGTTGTTTGCGTTGTATGCGGTGTGTGTTCGTTTTCCATTCGCAAGTGGAGGTGAAACACTTGCTGGTGATGTTGGGGTTTTGCCCCCGTTCGAGGAGGACAGTGGCGGTGGTGGAGGTGGTGGCAGTTTGGGTCGTGTTTTACCACCCTGCCCAACAGCCATTAGCAGGGAAGCTACGGATCCGATTGAAGATTCCGAAGAGGAGGACGATGAGGTTGAAGAAGCTGTTTCATCTTCAAAAGCGGTCCGAGAATCGGTTCGCAGGGTTCTCACACGCAATGCCATCGTATCGTTAAACTGATCCTCTCTAGCTCCGTTTGACTCGCGCCCCTCGTACCCATTCGTCTTGGTGGGTGATGATCTGTCACTAAAGCTTCGTCGAACTGCTCCGGATCGTCGCTGGAACACGGTAGCGACCGCACTCGGTTTCTCAGTACGTTCTGAAACGGTGAAACAAAAAAAAAACAATCAAACAGGATACTATTAGACACCGAACATTATTTCAATTTTAGTTTTACTCGTTCCTTTCCACCTTCGGGTGACCCCACTAATTCTTGCACCATTCGAACTGCAGTGCTCGGTATGCTTAAATCAGTAACATTAATTAGACCACACCAATATCGGCACAGTTCTACATCCCGGTTGTTCGTTCCGGGTCAGCTCCGATTGCTGCACTACTTCTCCGACTAATGTTTGGCTGCCTGATTTGTTCCCGGGAACAGACTTATTGGAGCGAAACGACATTTACTGCACCGGCACCCTAACATGGCTGCAGGATATTGTGATTGACCTCTCCCGCAGGGAGGGTACCTGGTAGGGCGAAGGGGTGTCACATAACCCGCTCGCTACTCGTTTTCCGGAAACACGGGAACGTATTTCCAATATCCGGTACGCAAATGGTGAATGTTTGTGTGTTTGGTTTTTGCCAACTGCTGCTGGTTTGAACGCAGTGAACAAATTTGATGAATGAATAATGAGCACGTGCTTTGCGATTGGGTTCGATTGCGACAGTAATGAGCAGTCGCAGGTGTTGCCGGTGAGTACAAAAGTCCTTGGCGAAACATTGGCGGGTGGGGGGTTTATTTTGCTAGCGCTACAAACTTTACCACCCTGCGCTGTTTTTCCGATTTTCCGGCATTATACGATGGAGGATGTGTTGAGGGTTGTTATGTTATAAATTGCGTAGCATACGACTGTTCATTCCGAACACCTTGTGTTTTAAATAAATTCTATACTGGGCTGTTCTCTGACATTGCTCTCCTTTATGTAGGGATTATATTTATGAAATAAAACAATTAAAGAACGATTTTGTTTTAAATTTGTTCAAAAATAAAATTTCATAAATAACTACAAAGATGTACGAATTGATAAATTTTCGTTTTATCTTATTTCGTTTGACTTAATATTTTGTTTTACTATTCTATTGAATTCCATTGAAATTTGGTTGTTTGCTTATGCGTTTATTATTTTGTTTTAAAACACTCATTTGAGACTAAAAATAAAACTTCCTACTAAGCGTTCGCAAGAACGGACTGTCCGATGGCGTAGGCTTCAACGGAGGCGGTCTTCACATGACTGGACCTGGGATCGAATCCCATCGGAAAATGAATTATCCAACTACTTTGCATATAGTGGCTTATATTCATGTTATGACCGGCATAACAAAAAAAAAACAAGTCATTAAACCAGGAAAATGGAGCATTTTTCCAATATTATAACATGGGGTTTGGCGATAAAATTAAATAATCAATAGTTAAATGGATAAATCTGATGCTTGTTTGTTATTTTAATAATACAACTTCTCAATAAAATCAGTTCTACCACCAAATAAAGATGTAGTTAGAATCATTTGCTACTATTTCATTTGACCTCTTTTCGGTACTTTTGACCCCCGTTTTCATCTTCTCAATCGCGGTGGAAAATTGCATCGTGATAAACTACACAAACCGGTGCCCCGGTTTTCCAGTTTCAGTCGGTTGAGCTATTCCTGTTGCAGATTGTTCCACCTGCCACGGATTGTTGGTGTCTCGGGAAAACTTTTTCCTTCTTCAATTTTCAAAGATTCTTCCACCAACCGGCAATGGGGGTGGGAAGCTGGGACAACAATCCGTCGAGCGTAAGCAATGATGAAAAGCACGAACAAGCTTTTCCGGCTTGCAACGACCATAAGGTGCACGCTCGGTTTTCGGTACGAACCGGTCACAGTATCACGTGCCTGTGCACTGCCGTTGTCCCGTATTTGTGACAGCGCGAACAATAATCGGGCCCACCGTTCACCGAGGTCGTTCCACAAGACAAACGTTTGTTTGTCGAATTTCTTATCGTTATCTTCTCTGCAGCGAGGGAGTTCAAACGCGAGTTGGCAAAAGGGAATCTTCACATTCGTTTCCGCTCGTTGTGAGATTATCTCCGCCAAGGGAATTGTCCTCGGGTGCGCTTCCGTCTACGGCAGCCAAGTTTCACGTTTGTATCGTTCCAGATTCTTGCAGTTCGGGTGTGTGTGAACAAAGGTTCGCGTTACTCCCTACGGGGAACGAATCGTAATCAAAGCTCATATGTAAATACTCGCACTAGCAGCACTTCCGATCACTCCAATCCTGGAACTGGGTTTCGCATAAATCAGAACCCCTTTCGATAGTTCCACCGTTTGTTCCTTCCCGCGCGCACCCAGCCAACACAAGACAACATGGGACAACCGGGCGACGGTTTATCGTAAGTTGTTTCATAGTTGCAGGGGATTTGCTCCGGACCCAAATCGCACCAATTCGATCTATCGAACACATTTGGCATTACACAATCGTTCAGGCGGGAAAACGGATCCCAAGAAACTCAATGTACATTTCCTTGCGCTACTTGTAACTTTCCAACTACAATGTCACACAAGATAACCGGGGCTGCCGTACGGCCATGCACCGTAGGGTTGGGAAAACGGAAATGTTCGGATCTGTCCCAATCATGTTATTTTATTTCCTTTGCCTTCCGTGATTTATGCGAATGCTTCAAAAACCTGGCAAAAATCTCGTTTTGCCTCAGTCCCGAACCATACGCTTGGAAACGGCGTACTCCCACGGGCTTTTCCATCAGGTGAGGAACGTTCGTGCAAGACAGGATGGGACGTAAAATATTTGCCATAATTTCACTTTTCCCAAGTTTCCCCATCGAAAAGCCTGCTCGGAAAATCCATGCCGAGCTAGCAGCGAAAAAAAAACAGACAAACAGTGAAGCTAAAAATCCCGGGACACTCTTTACCCGGCATCAAACAACAAACGATGGCAAGGGATTCTGGAAACACTGCCGGGTTGTACCGTCGGCGCGTATGTTGCGGTGCAAATAATTTCGACAAATTTTTCATTCCCCTGCCCACCGTTGCCTCGGTCGCCGTCTCCACCTACCGGTGTGGTGTGATAGGCAAATTTTCCAATCTTTTTGCCTCCCCAAACCACTAAACTCCCACGAGCACCTAGAAGCATCCCTTGATTTGGGAGGGAGCTGAGACCGATGCCGGAGGGAAGAAGTGGGGAGAAGGAGGTGAAAAGATTTTCCCACATCCACCCTTCTCTCCTCGCCACGCCACGCCACGGGGTTAAGGTTCGTTCCGGAAGATTTTACTTCGGAATGATTTCTGACCTCTTTCGGACCGGACCGTGTGAGGTGGCTGCCTTTTGTGAATGGCTTCACGTACCGGACACTGTTGGTGAACCAGCCCAAAAGGTCAAGGATTTATCGTAACAAGGATCAATGGCTTATCGGGGCTGGTGCTGTCAGTTGTGCTTTTGTTTGGGTGTAGTAGCCGCTTCCAATTTGGGGTGGGGTTTGTTTCGTAAAAAGCCATTTCGGGATTATGTTTCTGTGGGGGAGTTGGAGTAAAAGATTACCATTTTTTTAACGTTTCAATTGTTTTTATTTTCAGCCCACAACGCAATAGCACATGAGAAATTGTATAATCCGAGCGCAGCACTGGGTAAGAAATAAAACTTAAGATGCATGAGTCCGGGTTGAAATTGGAACCCAAAATATGAAGGATAGGATCCTTGAAAAAGAAGGAGAATTTGAAATAAGGCTTTCAAGGAGAAAATTTCTTTTAGAAATCTGTAATAGATTTGAAGAATGTTGTTGTACTCATTATAATTAATTTTTAGAATATTTCCCACTTACGCACTTACAGAGTACTTGTTAAACATTCCTTTTGAAGTCCAAAAAACACCCATTAAAACATACGCCAGTGTGCGTTGGCATGGGTTCCGCCAAACGATCCGGATCGTTTCGACACATGCCCACCATCGACCAAAAATCGATCGAGTGCATCGATTTGGCATGAAATGAACCAAAACCACTGCAGCGATTAATCGCACCATCTTGTACAAGCGCTTTCGGGGCGCTTGTACCGTACGGTGCGATATGCCTGTGGCCATCGTACGGCGTACCTGCACACCCTACACACCCACCTCCTGCCGGAACCTTCGCCGGTGGGCCGTATAAAGGGAAACGCCCGAAGCGGATCCATGTCGGCGCTGGATTAGCATAAACTCTAATTCTATATAATTAGCGGCCATCAAGTTCAGCGGACTATAACATCAATCGTCCGGGTGAGGTCAGTTTCCCGGGGCACTCGGTGCGTTGGTGGTCCCGGATAGTCCCGTGCACATTTTGTCGCGTTGAAGAACCGCACCGGGCGACCAACTGCACACCTGTACCGCTCGAACAATGCAAATATTTTGCCGACAGAACATGTGCGCGAAAAATGACAAGCATAATGGGGCGACATTTATTTTATGTCGAATCAATTTCGAACGCACGCACGTTAAAGCCGAGCTGGAAGCTGACCAGGACCCGGTACGGTGGACAACACAACCACGGTTGCCGATGGACACCTAACCATTGGACCGAGTACCGTCCGAACCGAGCGCGAATTAATGAATTTGTGAACCGAACGTTCCGATTCGGCGGACTTTCACTGGTACGCAGAAAGGCAAAGCCAACACCATCCCACCATCTGGGAGGAATGGGCACAGGTGTGGTGGATGATGTTGGTCGTTAATGCTACGGGAAACATCGATAGACATGCCTCTTTTCTACGCCGTTTGCTTAGAAACGAATTAGTTTAATCATTGTGGAATCATTTGAATATTTGAAGGCTTTTCAATACTTAATGGGCGGCCATTATTCTGATTATCAGCATTTCATTCATAAAATTGAACATTATGCAATGGAGAGCACGATTTACAAATTTTAACTTTTATTTTCCTGAAGAGTTAGCACGAACTTTAATGTAAATTTTTAAGTTGAGAGCAATGATTCTTGAAATACTACGAATATTACTCGATTTTGTATGGAAATATATGTCACTTTCAAGGTCCTGAATAACGATTAATGAATAATCAAGCCTTACTCTAGGACAATCTAAATAATATTATATAGATTTGCAATTATCTAATAATTTTTTCCATTTTTAGAAAAGAGGTCACAATCATATTTTCACACGGAACTTATCTGGATCTTGTATTCCACATGATAACTGGAACGGATCAACATAGACAACAACTGACAGCTAGAGAAATCACTATCGGAGTACAAAAGTCTGACATTCAGCACCACTCCAACAGACACTAATTGCCAATCATTCAATCAACCTCGAAACCAAATCGACATTGATGGTACGAGCGTGAACAAACATTCCCTTCCTCCAGACTTAAACCGGGTCATAGGTGTAAATTATCCAATTAGTCATCGTTCTACCGGCAGGCGGTACGAAAGCCACTCTCGGGTTTCCCTGATAGCCTAAGCTCATTCGATCTCTCTGGCCTAAATTTCATATCATGAGATGAAAAACGAGTGCGCTCGACTCGAATGATAAGGAAGCTTCAAAAATGGCACCATACGTTTGTTTGCTTACCTTGAAACTAATCGATAAGCTGACGATGTCTAATAGGAAACTTCCAAGGATGAGTAGCAGAGAGTGACTAGAGCCTTGCGTCAATTGTTGGTAAATATTTACCCAGTAGAAAAGGAAGGTAAGACTCGGAAAGATAAGGGAGGAGATATTTTACTAGAATAACAGAATCAGTATACATCAGAAGGATGATACGATCGATACAGAGCATTCTCATTCTATCGGGATATTGAGTTGCCTCTGGGATTTCAATTTTACAGTTCAACCAAGAAATTGGAGTGGTGTTAAATAAGCTAATCCTTGTTCTTGTAATTGTTAATTAGCAAGAATCACTAAACAAGCTTCTATTTTAGAAGGAAATTGATACAATATTTCCTTAAACACCAAGAAATCCCAGTCTTGAGATCTTTTTGTAACAAGTAAAATAAATAGATGCCATAAATAGCTTAGACTTACCCTCATGAGTGCCATTTGATGTCTTCGTCGTATATGGAATTGCTGGTGGCAGTAGGATCACTTTGGAAGGCGTTTCAGTCTCCACTTGCGCAGCTGTTCCATTTGGTTCCTTTTTGCCAGATATATGCTCCTCAGTTCCATTTGCAGTTGAAGCTTGTGATTCAGTACTTTTCTCCTCCTTCGAAACTCCGTTTGTGATTTGCATCGAACATTCCAACGTTGGAGATACCTCCGTGAACAGCATCTGAGCGAACAGTCGATCATCGTCGTGAATGATTTCGTTCTCAACCAGAAAATGAACCTTCTTCCGTCCACTGGCCGATGTTGTTGATTGTGCCGAGTCTGGTGAACTGTCGGTGTTGATGGCCGATATCGCCACCACGGGAAACGGCGTAGGGAGATAAAACTGTGAGCCCGAGTTCCTTTTCTCAGTAAGATTCCTAGCACTGATGGTACCGTTCTTGCCGAATGTGGTACCCTCCTCCGTTACGCTACCGTTGGTGGTGAGCTTCGCAAGACGCTGCACCAGCGTGTGGTTGAGCCGGATAGTGTCGTACCCGGGGGCACTCGCGTCCTTCTCCACCGTCACCGATGGTGTCCCCGCCGGCATGGAGGACGGTCGTTTGAGGATCGATTTTATTGCACTTTGCGCCACCGCCGGATCGGTTGAGATCGGTGACGACGGGAGGGATCGACTGTCGTCTTCTTTGGTTACCTCCTGCTTTTTCGATCGTGGTGGCCGTTCGGGCGTCCCGGATGGGGACTGTTCGGTGCTGTTCGCTTCCATCTCCGCCGTCGGTATCTCGACCGGATCGTACACAAACTCGTCGACATCGTCATACACGGGCGCACCGGACACGCTGGTGCCCGAATCATCGAACAGCTTGATTCTTTGGCCATTGATTGCCGCGATACTGTTTGCCGGCGGGTTGTACCGGTTGGCGTACAGCGTGTCGAGGATATTCTCGTACTTTTGCGAGTGCAGATCGAACTCGTCACCGTCGGGTGAGAATTCGCTCAGCATGCCACTGCCGGAACCGCTTCCACCGATACCACTCAACGAGATCAGATCGTACGGATTGACATCACAGCGGAGGATAGATTTACGGTTCTGAGATGTGTTGGCCGCTGGAGGTCCTTCGTCCAGTAGTTCTACATCACGTTCCGGTTCTCCGACCCAACAATCTTGGTACGACTCCACCTTGCCGTTATTGCGTCCACCAACACGCGAACCATTCTTGCTCAGTGTCGGTGAGGGAGATCTTGCCGCAGATCCTCGCTTTCCACCTCCTGAAGTACTCCCACTGCGACCCCGCGAAGGACTTGTACTTTTGGCACGACCTCTTAGCTTTTCCTTCAGACTACTTTTGACCGACTTGGAACCTCCTCCGGTGTTGGGCTCAATCGGTTGAGTTAACCTCGAACGACGCATAAAGTCGTAGGGATCCGGGTTCCCATTGCCGAGAATCGTTGGGCGGGACTTCTTCCCATAGGTCGAAGCCAGCTTCACAGTCCCAGCACTACTTCGAATCGGTGGTGGAGCGAGATAGGTGGCACCGGATGTTAGACGTACCGTGCCACCGATCGGTGCTAGTGGTAGCCGAGATCCTTTACACTTTTTGCATACACTCGCCTTTTTAATTTCACGTTTCGTCCCCGTTAGGTACTCTGGACAGCAGCAGATCAGTACGGCCACTTCCGGTGGTGGAGGTGCTGGACAGTACATCGCTTGCAGATGGGGATGGTGAGGATGATGGGGTGACATTGCCAAGGGCGGTGGCATACCACGCATCGTCCCGTACACCCATGTTTCCGCGTACTTCATCGTGGCCAGCTGATGCACATTGGAGTGTGTGGAGTTGTTCGTACCGTTCGAGTGCGTTACCGAGGACAGCGATGCCGGACCGTTGCTGCTGAAGTCTAACGATGGGTCATAGCCACGGGTACCGAATGGTACCAGGGCAGAACCAGCGTTCGGAGCTCCGTTGAGCGAACCGTTCTGCTTGTCTTCGGTTACGGGTGATGCTTTGCTAAGCTTTAGACGTTGGCCCCATGTCTTCTTGCTTTTATCCGTGGGCTTCGGAACCTGAGGAATAGAGAGGAGAAGAGTAGTTGTTCGGAGTTAATATGATTTCACGAACAAGCGAGATATTTCAGAAAAACAACTCGTAAATAGTAATCAGCTTTCAACATAAAATTATCAACTTATTATCCCACGTTACAGGTGATAAACGCTTTTACTGAAAAGAACAATTGCAACATATCTTTTGTTGAGCAAGCTTCACGCAACCGAATCAATGCATGTGCAAATTTCTCAATTTCCATGCCCACCATGCCAAAACGAAATCAAATTCCTTACGACCTGCAATCGACCCCGTATTACGGTTGCCCACGTACACACCAGGATTCCTTCACTTATCGGCACGGGGTGGGATTTGCCTGCAAAACCCACACAGCCAAACCACTATACGCCTTCGCACATTCAATTTGCCGGGTTCTTTATTCCTTTCACCGCAAGAAATGCGCTTCCGGTCACGTACAGCCCGTGCCGGCTTTCGGGCACAAATCGGCACTGATCCGGCGAGCGTGAAAAGTCTTTCCAAAACCCCGGGTCCCGGGAAAATGGGAAGCCCGGATTGGCTATACGCGTAATGTCGGCAGGATGGTGGTGCGTACGGAGGTGCGAGAATTGTTTGTTCCACGGTCCGCAGTCTAAAGTCTTGAATGGTGAAAGTGTCGAAAGCTTCACACAGCACTTCCTGCGGTGGACGGTGATAATTTTCGTTGCAATGAAACCACGGTGATGTCGGTGCGTCACAAGCACACACAAAAATCGGATGGCTGTGTGCGTGTGTTCATTTGATTTTGTTAGCCACTAACTCAAAAAGCCAGAATTCTTAAGTCTGTTGGATCGGGTTTTAGGATCAAATCACGGCCCTCCGTTTCCAAAAGTGTCTCCAATGGGCACGTACTATACTATCCACGCGGTTATGACCCACGACGACGAAAGACGATTTTTGTGGTTTTCCTTCTCCTCTTCCTTTCCGCACCCAACACTCCGGGACCTTCATCAGGACATTCTCAGCTGGCAAGAAAAAAGACACTCAGCGTGTGACTTGCGGGCAATGAGAATTTGCATCGATTCTTCGGAACATCGAACCACCGAGCGGAACCCAATACCATCCCCTGTCACCACATCAAACTTTACGAACTGAATCTCATCGTAAAATGCGGTTCGAAAACTCCTCCGATATAGATCCGTTCCGTGTTTTTGGGGGGAGTCCGAAATGGGCACCCGTACCAGGAACGGGACGTTGCCGTCTTTGCATTAAATTGCTTCAGTAAATGAACACGACACGATGGCTGCTACCGTCGTTCTAGCAAAAAGCTGATAGCGATTTCACGTAAAACAAAGCAATTTGCGTAAGTTAGCAACGTTATGCTACGGCTGGTACGGGGCAGCGAACGATCATTTTACCGAGCGACGAAGCGCCACGGATTTCGTCCTGCCAACGTTGCGTGCCCTGGCCGGCTTGGGCGAAGTAAATCTAAATAGTATCGATTTCAACACCACCACTTCCGTGGAAAGTGTCATGTTTGATTTTCTCATTTCCCTTCGCCTTCTCGCGCACAACCTGCTCATTCCCCCCCACCAAGAACCAAGCCACGTGGACAGTTTTCAATTTTCCGCCCAAAGGAATATGTGTGCGCCCGCTCGGTGCGGCAACCGCGAAGTCGAAACGAAATGGAATTTCCGATTTACGGCCATCGCTTTCGTGTGTTCCGTGTGTGCGCTATTTCTGGTTCTCGCTCACTCGCTGGGTGTTTGTGTTCGTATACTCTTGTGCTGCGGATTATGGCGATAATCTTGGTGGAGCTTTATGAGAGTATTTACACATGATTTTACGACCCCGGTTCATCAGTCCCTCCCCCCCCCCCAGTTGTTGATTCCGCAAGGTTTTTTAACAGTTGTTCCTTGGTGTCGTGTTTTCGACTTCGGAGGTATCGCTGTTGCCGTGGATCAGTTTTGCGGGCACCCGGGGCACCCACCAAAAATCAACTGGGAATTATGGGCAGCAGATTGAAGACGCTCCCGCAAGAAAGACGACCATGATGACATCCGCTACATTTATTGCATTTAATGCCAAAACCGCAAGAGATGGGCACGAGACATGATTTGGCTTTTGGAGACGTTGCGTTGCGATGGGGTTTTGTGGTTTTTGCGTGCGTCGTAGAAGTATGTGTGTGGGAGCTTATTAAATCAGACGTACACGTGTACTCTGGGTGGGAGGAGTTGGGCAGAGGATTTGCAAATACTAGATTAACTTTGGTCTTGGGTTGACAACATACCGGTTCCGAATTTTTCTTTCCTATTAATGATGTCATTTCATCGCTTATTAAGTATTTATACTTCGTTCAGATTGGATGGAGTTATTAATGAATCTAAACCGGTAATAATAAGGGCCTTAACATTTATTAAATTCTAATTTGTTGATAAACAGGCTTGAAATTGTTAATTTAGTTTTTGTTGAACATTTTACTTAAACTTTTTACCAACAATTTTTAATTGTCCATTTTTTTTCATTGTTCTCCTTATGTTTTTCATTAAACGTAAATTGAAGTAAAACTACAATAAAGTTCCGTTGCAAAGATCTTAAATGATTTGAGAACGTTCATTTTTTTTAGGGAATTTAATTTTTTTAACCAATTCAAAATGTACGACACTTTAGCCGTTCAGAAGTTAAACTGTATTTAGATCTTTAATGCAAAAATGATGCTTGCTAGTGTAATAAGCGATTAAATATAATGAAATGCCTGTTTTGGAAAGGTTTTTCTGTGTGCATAATATGGACCTTATGAAAGGTTTGGTTAGTCGTTCATTACGGATAATTATATTGCATAAGTTAAAAATTGCATAAAAAGAAATATAATCGCTTATTCTCTTTCGTTCTCCTTCTTTTACCAGCTCAAAATATGCAATTGAGCAAAATCAACCGAAAAGCTTACACCACACGTAACACCATTGGAATACTAACAGTCAAACAAACAAAACAACGAAAAAGCTCCCAGAAAGTCGCAGAAGTGCAGTGGCAGAGAAAAAAGCGACCGATCGAAATACCAATAAACGAGTTCGAAAGAAACGCAACCTGGCGCTCACGCAAAAAAAAAACCCAAAACCCACTTGGTTCCGCTTATTTGCACCGGAAGCACTCATAAGTTCCGGCCGTTTGGTTCCAGTTAACCTTTTCCGCTTGGTTCCGATTTAGCTTCTCGGTTGTTTTTTTTTGCTCTTTCACTCCTTTTTTCTTCCCATCTCCTCTTTCTGTTGTCTCTGAAGTAGTAATAAAAGTAAAAAAGCACACACACACACACGAAATATAAATGGTTCGTTTGTAAAGCTGTAAGATCGGTTGTGGCGGTAAGGTGATCCCATTTCCATATGGATTGGTTCAATTTTACCTTCAGCGCGGACGAAGGAGTTATGTTACGGCGTATGAATTCAATCTACCGCAGCGAAGCATGACCCAGGCAGCAGGATGGACGGGATACCGAAACCGTGCGGGTACATCCTTGCTGGCACACGCAAAAAGGATCCACAAGGTGAAAAGCAGGTCGGTTGAGGAGTCATATCGATGCGTGTAAGATGACGCAGGACGTGGAAAGCTTGGAAAACGGTTGGTTGGAAGAATATTGAGATTTGTTGAACCGAGACGATGCAATGAGAAATTATTACGATTGACGGTGGAGTTTCGTGATGATAATATTTGAAAGTTGAAGCATAAAAGTAGGGCAGCCAATCGGGACAACTATTGTTCGATGGTGAATGGAATGCAGGTGTTCCCCGTGCGAGACTTGTTTAAGCTTTAGCAGTTCTTTTGAACGAAAGGAATGTCGCATAGAAGTTAAGTTTACTCCCAATAATGATACAAAATGTTACGTTATTTAGCAATATACTTGTATTTGTATAATGGAAAAATCTGTAAAGTTTGTTCATTTTAAATTTGATAATTGTCTTGAATGTTGCTAAATCAGTGGTTGTAGAATCAACGTACCGAGACATTTATGTTAAGATGGTTAAAAAAATAAAGAATATAAAGATTAATTACATCACTTAAAAATGCTGAGTAAATAGTGTACGAAGTACAAAATGTAACAAATATTTAACTAAAATTCGTTTCATCGAACTAAAAAGTGTTTAAAATGTTTCAAAATATTTACTGCTAATATTTAATGTCATTTCGTTTCTTTTTCGCTTCTCCATTTCGAAAGAAAACTTTTCCAAAGATCGTTCCCATAACTGATGCGACGAGGATCACCATCTATGCAAATTAGTGCAACACATCCCCATCACCCGACATCAGTGCAAACAAGACCGCACAAATTACTCGCTAACGGTGGTGCTGTACGGATCATGTTAAGTTTATTTTAACCACCCGCATTGGATGGGGCGGGAACGGGAAAAACGCTTTACCCGGCGTAACATTCATCCCCTGACATGACGAAACCGAATCGTCGCAAAACTCACCACTCACCGGGATGCGAAGAAACGGGTAAGATGGGCTAAACTTTTCACCGGAGAAAAGTTAATCAAATTAAAATTGCAACAGCAAAGGTGCAGAAATATGTTTCGCACCAACCGGTACGGTGGTGAAATAGTTCAGTGTGAAGAAGGGTGGGGAAAACTGGCGGCGAATGCAATGGCAGCAAATGAACATGATCCAGGCTGTGTTTTGTACCGGGAACGACACACACACAAACAGGCGTGCTCACTGAATATGAGCAAAAGTTGAAATTCATTAAATGTAAATTTCTGCTCGAATGTGGTAAGAATATGATGATGGTCTTTTTTTTCCCTCTTTTTCTTGTTGTCATTTTACGCCACGCTAATGTACGGACGTGTGTATGGGTGTGTACTGCTTTTTAATTCCTTTTGCGCCCGATAACACTTTGAATAAAGTTATGCAGCAGAGAACGTCAAGTTGGGCGTGTGCTTGGGTGTGGGGAAGAAAATTTCCTTCGTGCAAGAAAAATAACAGCTGATGAAAATTTAGCTTTGATGAAGTGGAGAGGTTGAGGAGCAAGGACGAAAGATGTGTTGTAGCTATACAAAAAAAAAACAAATACATACACACATTCTGAACTCGTTCATAAATATGTATCGAAACTTTCGACATGTGGATGAACTTGGCAAAGGATGTGTGGCAGCCTGTTTTTTAATTCTAATTGAATAACAAGCTGACGAGCTGAGGTAAAGCTGCTTTTGAAAAAGTCATTCAGATATTGTATGCACGAATGATGTTTTTTTATGCTTTTGGTTGCCTTCTAAATGGTGGCTACAAAGTTGCCTTTGAATAGTGCAGAAATCTTGTTGCATTAATGCAAGTAAAAAAAAATAAAATAAAAAACGAAATAAAAAATTTTAAAGTTCAAAGAAATGCAAGAGTAATTGCCTTGTTTGTCTAAGTAATGCACCCAATCCATGTACAAAGTGTTGTGTGGTAGTCAAATTATTAAGGAAAAGGCACTCCAAAGCTTGAAAGAATAGATACTTTTCCTTTTTTTACATCTAATGTGTTTATTTTTGTAACAAACGAATATTCTCTGTAGACAGGAGGGGTTTAATAAAAACTTTTGAATTGTCTTTTATTAAAAATGAGGCTTTTTTATATGCTTTTTACTCCCCCAAGCGCTAAAGAAATAAAAGAGGATGTGGATTTAGTTGTTACAAGGGAAACCCGGTCTCGGATGAGGTTTGAACCTTGGTCCTCTCTCCGTTTTTAAGACGACGTCGTTATCGCCACGGCCACAGGAATATCAAGAAGGAAACTAGTTAGTTATTAATAAAAGAGATCCAGAAAACTTGACAATACTTTCAAGTCAATTGATACACAACATTTCGATAATTAATTTCACTATAAAAAGAGCCTCCAAAAAGAAAAAAAAAAGAAAACCAAAAGGCCTAGATTAAAGTTAAACAATACCTTTTCGTATGTATTGTTCCACTATAAATAACAGCTTTGAACTAAAGTGGCACTTAGAATACAAAGAGCACCCTTTCCGATTGTAAGATCGAATTTTGAATAATACATGTATTGAAAGGCACTTCCGGGAATGCAAACAAAAAAAACACCCAATCCCAAAGTGACAAAAAGCGAAATTGAAAAGTAACAAACGACCAAATTGACACACGAGATGTTCGCCAATCAAATTTACGATAACCGTATTAACCTTTTCATTAGCCGTCTCATGCGCATAAACTACCGTACTCATGGCGCCCTCCAATCGTACGTATGCGTTTCGGAAGATTACATAAGTGTCGCAAATAAAAAAACGGAACCAGCACGCCGGCACAATCGTGCCGAATCGATTACGGAAGAGAGTGGTGCAGAAAAAAAAAACAAGAAAAAAGAAGCGATACCAATAAGCAAATGAATACCGTGACATTCAAAATGACATCAAAATGTGGAAGTGGAACAGGCCACGCTCACTGTTCTTCGTCGCGCTTCTCCGCGATGCTAACCGGAAATCGAACGGATCCCGGAAGCGTCAGAAAGTTCGGGGTTTTTAAAAATGTACACCGATGGCACCCGCACTTTAGCGCATGGCATTCAAACAAAACAAATCATTTCCCGGTCTACAGGCCATAAAATTGGGAGCTATTTGAAGATGGGCGTTAAATATTATCCAAAAATAATAAAATAAAATCGCGCAAAGATTCATTTGAATTTTGTATGCGTTTTTTTTCCGGTTGCTGCTTGTTTTATTCATTCTTCATTCATTTTCATGCTGATTTTTGACATGCTCACGTTTCTTTTCTGCACTGTTTCGCGTGGGGAAATGGAGGATGGAAATAAATTTGCATATTTATCACCGCGTCCCAGGTCGCACACTTTTTCAGCTGGAGGTATGTTGCCAAAATTTAGTAAGACGCTCCTCAACGATGGGATAAGATTCATCCGTGTGTGAGTGTTTTATTTTATTACCTTTTGCGCTTCTTCCGATATCGTTCCGGTTACGTTACGGTCCGATTGGACGCTATTATGAGCATTCGGATCGAACCTTATGCTCGCGCGGATGCATAATTTTTACCGCGATCGATACGCGATTATCAAATCGCGCACATATTAGTGGCGTCTTTTTACGAGCGAAAAGCTTTGCAAAACCCATTTTTGATGTTACGAAATTGGCCACTTTTTGAAAGCGGTTTTCGGTGACATTTCCGCTGTGATAACTGACTCCCGAAAACAAAAAAACAGAAAATCCCAGCGCCACAAACATGTTAAACATTGCATAATAAGGAAGAAAGTAGCTTTGTGCTGGAAAGGTGTTATGTCAGATGGGAGCATCTTGAAATTAGTCACATATTCGTCCCAAAAAGGACTAATTGTTAAGCATGAAGCAGCACTGTAAGCAGGTACTCAGTAAATCATAAATCTTCATTCCATTTTACCCCGACATCTGACGTATGCTTATCGTTAGGGACATTTCCTAGATTAACTTCGAACCTTCCACAGTAGCACAGAACGGAACACACGACTCTCGACACCAACCAGTCACGTACGGTCACGATCAGGGCTCTGGAAGCGGTTCGGTTCGCAGATTTTCTCCATTCCCAGCTGGCAGGTCACGTCATATGCGCTGCGCTTTATCAATTAGGCCACCTCAATTAGGGTGTCCGTTTCACTTTTCCGCTAATTATCGACCAATGTGCCATTAGCAGCGACCCACTGAATCACTCCCGCCCGGTCGCTCATGCTCGACTCAATTCGTCCAAATAAATGTCAGTAGATAGAAGCCATAAACCCCCGAAAGTATGCAACCGGCCAACGTAAATTGACCGTCCACGCTGACTGCTCCGATCGAACGTATCGGATGTTTGGTAATGCTCGTTCATCGAGAAGATGGGTTCTTTCGCAATTTGACCAGACCCCGCCCTGGGGCGGGACTTTGCCAAAGGAAATGGCATCGTTTTGTGGTGAGTGTTAAAAGATTACCCACGTTGCAGTGTGACGAGAGTGCTATTTTGGCATTGCCAGACCGACAGGAAACTGTCATTTCGGCGATCTGTCGGGAAACTGTCTAACCGGCTTTGGATGGTGTGATGTTGATGAAATTGACCCTTTTCATGCTACAAATCAATAATTATGAGCCTTGTTTCACCATCCTCTGATAATAATAATAATTTAAAAAAGGGGGGGTATGTAAGTTGAACCTAATTTGAAAGTTTCAAGATGATCTCCAATGTCATCAGAGTCGGCAATATATCTACTGTTAGTATCACTGTAATGCGTAATTTAGATTTGAAATTAAAGATGCAATACATATAAATTTCTCTTAATAATTAGTACTTACGCAGACTACAAAATATGGCTCATCTTCTATATGGACATATTTATTCCGAAGAGCATTTCTGTTCCAGTTACCCATCTCCTATCCATAGTCACACTGTAGAAATTATTTCACCATAACACCTGGCAGAATGTCATACGAATTTCCCTGTTCCCCGATAAGACTGATACGATCCATCATTTCCTTTCGCTCTTTGTGTTCCAACTCGTCAAAACTTTTTTTTATTCCCGTATCACCACAGAGCGTAGCGTAATATTAACTTCCACACGGTCCATAGAATGTGACATTCTTCCGGCGGCACAAATTCTCTTTCCCTATGGGATTTTTTTTCGTCTACCTACTGGAATCAGAACACACCAGTGGAACATTCACGAAAAGAAAAAAACACTCAACTCATGAACTAATTCCACCCGGTATCGCTTATCGGATCGGTTCGACGAAAAAAAAAGGACCGGGGAAGTGGAATATATTTGGGCATTTCGTTCCGTGGTGCATGGTGGGTACTAACCATGTGGGTAAAAGATGGTAGCATAACCCTAGCGGGAGTTCCAACGTAACTCGATGACACGTTTCGGAACGGTGAAAATGTGAAACAATTCCACGGACGATCGACGCCTTGCCGGAATCGTGGTGGAGCGTGGAAGAAATGGCCGGAAGGCACGCCTTGCAATTCCCACGCGATATAACGGGCTGCTGTTCTTTTCATTCCTGGTTTGCTAGTTCGTTGGGGGGTTTTTTTGTGTGTGTCCTTCGTGCTCCGGAAACCAGATTTTCCGACGCTCCGTTCCCCGGGTAGATCGAACAATCCGGTGTCCTTGAACGGATTGAACGGAAAAATGTGTACGATGCAGCAAGTTCCACTACAAGGATATATGATAGAATGGACAAAACACAAAAAATTCAAATAAAACCGGAAATGATACGAAAGTCCCGGCAAGGCAAAGGTGTACGGGGAACGGGTGTGTGTGTACTTTATTATTGCACAACCATTGAAAACGTATGTAGAACCGTTATCGGAAGGTGATGGTTTTCCTTTTCACCGTTCGCTCTGTTCCACTGCACGCTGGTAACTGGTGGTAAAAACAAACCACAAAAGAGTGGAACTCCATCTACCAAGTATAGAACACACGTAAACTGTGTCATGTGCGAACGTTATAGAAGTTGCGATTGTTCTAAAGCTATCGAATGATGTGTGAACCTAGTTATCTATTCCCTAGCCCGGGTGCAGGCTTCTAGGTGGAATACAGTCAGACAAAAGCCTCTTATGCCTAGGATCTTGCAAGGTGAGTCACATTCAAAACGGTGTTGTTTGTGATGGTGGGATGATTTTTGTGTTTTTGTATTACCCGTGAAACAATTCTCGGATGCGAGGAACAATCACGAACCACCGATTCCTTATACCCATATCTCGATATTTCTGGCTCAATCTCACATCTCAAGAGATTTGTTGGAGTTTTCCGAACAATTTTTAGCTTTATTGTTTCCTGGTACAATTTTCATCACTCTTTTGGGAATATTTTTTATATGTTTTGTAGAAAGCTGTCCCTAAAGAATGAACTAGATATTATACAGTGCTCAACAAAACTATACGCACACTTGTTTTTTATGGAAAAAAGAAGAACGGCCCGAAGTATTATTTATTCTTTTGTAGCTGTGTTTTACGAGCTGTGCCTAGCTGACTTGAAAAGTCGGTGATACATTTTGCTATAGTTTTTAAACATTCTGTAGCGTTTAACCTTTCTAAAAAATATATTGTCGTGTTTGTTCGTTTGGTTTTCGATTTCCGGTACCCGCGTAAAGCTAAGTATGTCCGATATCTTCAATACAAATACATCTTTAGTAAGGATAATAAAAATAGCTAAAGTCATAAAATTGGAATGAATATTTGAAATATCAAAATCATTACAAATCAAAATATGAAAAACAAAAACATATCTAGCTCTTTGAATTGGCATGGCAGGGAATCAAAAATAATAAATAAAACTATTCAAAAATTATTTAACTTTCAGTAAGGTAGTCTTCAGCTACTTGTATTTTGAAACGATCTTTTTTGCCATTACAATAACGAAGAAAAATAATTTCCCTCGTTGTTCGAAAGTTATGGAGCAACGTTGCATGTACTAAAAAACATTGTTAAAGTGTCTGAATTTATTTATTTATTTTAATTCAAAACATGTGTTTGATAATCCTCTACAACGTACTGCAACATTAATTTCAACTAACTCTACAAGTTCTTCGGTTATTCTAAAAAAAACTTGGTGTTCATATAATTCTGATAAGCACTGCATAGCGCATAACTTAATTCTTGGATTCCTCACATATTCTATCCAACTATGAACTCATTCCATTCTATAATTTTCAACTCAAATTTGATTGGAAAACATTTACAAGATAAAAACATTCGAAAATACTCTCTAGCATTGCAGAACTTCAGTCATTCAAAGAAACTCTTCAAATGGAACATTTTTCGCAACATGATGGTCGCATTTTGGCTTTGATCTTAATTATTCGTTTTCAATGTAAATTATCTCCTCGAAGCAATGTTTCACATTAATGATGTATTTTTCCATTGCGAATTTGGAACATGGTTTTGATGACCTTTAGCAACATGCTGCATGTAACTTATTTCAAAATTAATCTGTAACTGTTTCAATTAATTTGTATTGGGGCCTTTGAAGTAAATCAACCGCAACAGGTAGAAAGTTTAAGACTATTTATTACGGACTTCCGAATAAATTGAATAAACTAATGAACGGCTTTAAATGTTCTAAGCATATAACCTAATGTCATGAAATTAAGATGGTTTAACTCAATAATAACATGTCTCTACCTAGAACTCGATGCCATATGCATCTCTACGTTATTGTGTCCTCCATTAACTCAGCCCACACATTGCATAAGCGCTCATCATCACCGTTTACCACGTCCTGCTCTCAATGCATCGTGAAATTTCTTTAAACCTCTGTCTGAATGTTGTGAACAATTGACCATAAATGAGCATCAAAATGTTAAATCAACCATTTTTACCATCCACCGGCAATGCATAATTTTTATAACCTTTCCCGCCTTTTATTGCCGGGACAAATGGCCGCAAGTGCACAATGCTTATTCACAATTACGACACCCCTCCCACTATTCCCATTTGAGGGGATGGTATGAGAAAAAATGCTCACTTTGCTCACTTGGCTCACTTGCATGATTACGGTTTGTTTGTTTTCTCGTTTGATACTGTTATGTTTTTATTTTATTTTTTTTGGCTTCTGCTCGTCACCTTTCTGCTCTTCGGAGGGAGGTTTTTTTTGTTGCATTCCAATGTTGTGCCGTTTGGGCCGTTCGTGTCAACCCATCGTGTGATAGGTGTGAGCATAAACTTTTTTACACACCATTCATTCGCGCATACACCGACATTTGCATTTGCTTAATGAGTGTTGTATGAACATTTTTGTCACTGTGTGTGTGTGTGTGTGTTTTTTTTTATTTGTGCTGAGATTTGTTTTTGTTCGCTTTTCATTTTCTTGAGTCATTTAAATTTTATTTCATGAAATGTTTAACAACACCCAGTTTTTGCTCATTACCGCTCGTACTGGGGAGATGTTGTTGGACAGGGTGATAGTAGCACGAGTTTCACTTTTTATTTGGTGTTTTAAAAAGCCTTTTTTTCTACTCTAATGGTTGCATGTTTTTGTTTTTCAGCAATAACCAACCAAATGCAGGTTTACAGTCAATGCATTAGTAGTAAACATTTATCAACATAAAACATTTTGTGTCGCAACAAAGCGCACTAAGCAGATGTACATTTCGGTGTAGTTGTTGGAGGTTTGTAATTACACATACACTTACCCGATGGTGAGTAGCGTTGGCCGGTGGATAGAAGTTGATGGGATCTACATTGACGGCTGCTGGCTGATCGGTAGGATAGCGCCTCATTGGTAGATGGCTAACTTTCGCCATCTGATGGAATCATTCTGTGGATGGATAGAAGAGCAAAGAGATGGCGTGTTTTTAAAAATAGAACCCAAGCGAAGGATCGAAACCGAAAGGCAGGCACAATAAAATCCCATCAAATTGCTCATAAAATCTCGTCCGCATATTTTCTCCCTTTCTTCCGGCATTCCAGCCATGTCACTTTTGATCACCCCACTCGGGTGGGTCGGCTGGCAGTTGACAGGTTTGGTGAAATTCAAGCACACCCTAATGCACACGTTCTGCTAAATCTATTTATGAGCTTTTAATTTACTTCCGAGCGAAAAGGGGAAAAAAGCATACAACACGACGACACGTATCCGCACAGGTAAGTCGTAAATCCTCTTGACGATGGGTTGCTGCGTTTGCTTAGCGCGAAGAACAAGATGATCTCGACGATAAGAGCCGTAACGCCCTCGAGGGGAACGCACACAAACACGAGTGGAATCGTTTGGAGAAAAAAGTTTCCTTTCCAGCTTTTAATGAATTTATTATCAAGCTGACAAATGAAGTGGAAAGTGGAAGTCGAGGTGAAATGCTGAGGGGTTGACATGCCGAAATGTGTTGGTTTTATGGCTCGAGGGGATATTAACATTAACACATTGGAATACTACATAATGTCAACAAATTAAAAATTATACGACAAATTTATAAATGAAAAAAAATCGATTTCTTATGTACAATAGCATAAAACTCTACATTTTGTTTCATGATGGAATTACTGGTCTTTCCTGATAGCTCGAGCATCTGCATTGTGACATTTATGTTTATCCCTTGCTATGCAAAACACAGAAGAAGCTGGGTAAATGAATTTTTATACTACTTGTTTTGTGTGACGATAACGCTAAACAAACCACCGGGCGTCCCCACCGAGGGAGACCTTACTAACTAATTGCTAATAAATTTACAACATAAACTGTGTCCCTAAACCGTCCACCTCTATTGAACATCTTAATTCTTATCACTTGACTTGCCTATCGCATCCACCCATAACAATCTGACCCAATTTTGGGGTAAAATTCTATCCAAACCTTCGCTTCCACCGTTTGCATCAAAGCACACAAACGTCAACAAATCATGATAAACACGTTACTGCTTTCTAATTATCGATGATGATTTATTTATCGCAACGAACCATTAAATTGATTATGCGCCATCCCGGTGGGTGCCGTTTGTGCGGTGGGAAGGATGGACAACACCGTCGTCCACCATCGTTGACAAATGACAGCCTGTCCGTTCGTCTTATGGGTGTTAATTTCAGGATCTCAGATAATAACCCAGACAGTCCAGCGATAGAGACGGACCACTGCGAACGAGTTCATGGGAAGGACTTGTTTGAAACAGTGCGGCTAGAGGCATCGTACTAGCGACGTTTGACAACACAGCATCCCGAATGGCAATCCCGAAGATGATGACGATGTTTGATAGTGATTCAATAACTTCATGTGTGCAAAGGGACGGTCGTGCGAAAGCTCGGAACCGAAATGAACGACACACGGTCGGTGCGAAATACTTTATGAGGTTACTGCTGTTCTTGTGGGCTAGAATCATACGTGCTGGAATCAGACACGAAGCATCAGACGATTGAGTGGCACCGATTAGGATGCATCATTACATTTGGATTTAATTAATTAAATTTCTATCCATAATTTACTGGCTCCATGCACGAACGATGCGGTTAACCCGTCGTGATAAAGATGCATTATGTTGAGGGGAGTCATCGATGGGAATGCTGCAGTTGATGATTTATTACTACTGTTTAGACCACCGTAATGTGTGGTTAGGTTTAGAAGCATTTGAGGCCCGCGATTGGATTGTAATATTTTATTAAATTTATAAAAAAATGACTTAACAACAAGACCTTGTGTTGTTGCAGCTGTTGCGAAATACAATGTTAGTACACTCATCCATACTTCCTTTCGTTGGCGTTTCCCATAAAGGATTAAAATAAATACTCTTCAGCGTGCACTGCAGTCACGGCACTGGTGAAATATTATCGTCGGAATCGGAATGTTAAACATCGTTCTTTATTTTTCAAACGTACATTACCATTACCTGCATTTCCAACTCCTACCAAACCAGCAAAACCATTTGTCTTCTATTGTTGCATTCGAACCAGCCCGAAAAGCAAACGACGCTTTCTCCGGGAAAAGTTTTATCCCTTTCGGCACCATGCTCCATTTTTGTAGAATTCACACTACACGTCCCAGCACAAGGAAATGATAGCTGAAGACGGCAGAAGTCTACATACATTTTTTATTGCCCAGCCACGTGGCACTATTGGCTGGGAAGGCACTTTATGGCTTTATTTGAACATTAATGAGCCTCCGCTTCAAGTGAACTTCCCGGAAGAAAAGGCATCCCATCGCCTTTTGCATTGGTTGGCGGAACAATGCAGCAGCAGGTAGAGTGTATGGTGCGGTCTGGCAGGATAGGCTAATGATTTGCAATTTGAGGGTAATTTTGAATGTTTCCTCGGGACAAATACTATAACGAGAAATGGCTCGAGCCAGCTCGCACTGCAGTGGCAAAAGTTGTAACTGGATGAATGGGAATAGCACGATGGGTAGAGTCGGCGGAATATGGAGATTGCAGCGGCTTTGGTTGAGCATGATGTAGGAAGATTAAATTTCATAATTGGCAAATACACGCTACCATCTGCGATCGCTGGTAGGAAAAAGGCTTTCACAAATGATGAGCTTTATGAAATGTTCTTTCGAATGAAAATCCTGCTTGCATTATATGATTGGCATGAAACGACTAAGATTGTCTTTACTCTACATTTCTAGATTAAACATCCCGTATAAACGAAAAAATACGATCTAATTTTGATTGTGCACTGTACAATTAATTCAATTAACTTATATAATATAGAAATTAAAATATTTCCAAAAATACCCTTCAGCTAACTTTTCACATCTGTGCAACACTTTGTAACGTTTTCTGCTAAATAAATTTCTCTTTCCCTGCCCATTATATTCAACATGGCTTTCGAGCGTGTGAAAATGCATCCAAACACCATTGCAACATACTTTCACCCCTCGCGCTCGTCAACCCAAAAATGGTTTTATTAACCAAACCTTTATTTATGCCATTTATACACACGCGTTCACCGCAATAAAGCCGATATGCATACAGGTGTGTCGAAAAACAACCACATCGGATACGGCCTACTCTACGCGGCCGTGCGTTTGTTGTGAAGCTTGTACATTTACCTAGAATAATCCGCAGCATTAATCCACGGAAACGGTTCGGTTGTGGTTCAGGTAAACGCGCGAAAAATAGCCATCCCACCCATGCGATAATGGTTTTCCCGGGCTTTTTTTTCTCCTGTTTTTTATTGAGGTTTTTCTGCGTGCGAACGTGGGATTAGTCAGCTTAAGGTGGTTGTGCCGTGGTTTAACAGAGCCACTAGCAAAAAGAAACACCGCGGGAAAAGTGTGAGATACGCAACGATTACTTCATAAAGTGAACGTTCAAACATGGATTAACGGTCATTTTACAATGTTTGTTTTTTAAATTGGTTTGCGATAAAAGTGGGAAATAAACATCTTTTTCTACACATTTCATCCGTTACAAACATTTTATCATATAACAACATTTTATCATATAACTCTAACCACCATAAACTAGAATTCCATATAAAATTCAACAGAAACTTACAAACAGACACTTAACAAAATAGTTTCTTTTCTCGAAGAAGATCAAAGAACGGAAAAACGGCAGAACATTCTCAACGCCACATCATTTGCGGTGATGCTTTACAACGCCGCGCCAACTATTTCTCCACCATGTGGTAATGTAATTGAGTTTTGCACCGTAAACCCGTGTTTTTTTTTAAACACAAATGGTCCCGGGGTTTCACATCCTTTCCGTTTCATCGACGAATCAGTACGAATCGAACGAATCCTTACCACCCCGGGGGAGGTTGATGATGGTTGATGCATCTTTTCCATCATCATCCGATCCGAAACTCGCGGTACGTGAATCGTATTTCAATTTTAACGGGTGCAAAACAATTTTTACACACACACACGCCCTGAAGCGTCTGCAGAGTGAATGAAGAATACTGCGAAAACGGCGTATAGCACCATGTTTAACAATCGATATTCCATTTAAGCATCGGTGGTTCGGTTTAGAATCGTCTACCAAGGAAAAGAACATGCATTGATCGTTTGTGTGTGTGTGTTTTTTTGCAAATAACAAAAAACATGGTGTCGAAAAACACATCAGGTGAACGCGTCGGGAATGTTCTGAACATTGGTTGGCGTTCTATTGGAGCAGAATGGTAAGCAACGGTTCGGAGTACCGGTGGAAACATATTGAACGGAAGCTGCATCAGGGGAATGCACAGTTGTGGAGGGCTTTTCATCGGTGCTTCGTCGAGACACGGCCATGCATCGTTGCATCTTTGCCAGTCCGTATAGTTTATTGCACCGCACGATCTATTACACGATAGCAACAACGAAGATGCATTATGCGCTGGAACTAATTTAGTGGCGTTCGGTGTTTGAAAGATGGCCCCAGGAGGAGCGAAGATTCAGCTGTTGCTACACCAGGTAAAACGATGTCAGTGCATGTATGGGAAGGAGTGAAATATTTAACTTTAACGTGGAGGAAAGGTGTGCAGATATTTACACAACGAAACCATACGGAATGGTATCTTCTGTTTTAGAAATATTGTCCACAATACACAGTTCTTAACAGAACTATACGAGCTTATGTAACATTTTACTATCTGAAAAATAGAATGTCTTATTTTTTAGTTACATTTTGTACCCGTTTCAAATGAAATATGTCATCAAAAATGAAAAACAGGTAAATATGTTTGAAATTTGACAACTTTTCACTTTGCTTATCAATTTCTTGCGTTATTTGTGGATGTCCCTTCTTCAACAACATTTGTGATGAAGTGTGTGTAAAAAAACAGTTAAAATTTTTTTAATTTATTATCCTTTACTGCCATCTAGAACATCAAATTTTGCTAACTCATCTAGTTCGTATAGAGTTAACATGCATTGAAAAGAAATTTGAGAAATGTAAAATGCGAGTTAAGTAATATTTTGAAAAATGTAATTATATCCATATGTTGAATAGCGCTCAGATAAAAAAATAACTGATTTCGTTCACGGCAATAATATGGAATGAAATTGTTACGGTATTTGCATATCATTTAAAGCTATGCAGCAATCAAATTCCTCCCTATTGTACCCATCTTGTTTCATTGCCGTGACAATCTTCTCTTCTAACTCCCCTTACATAATGTCTCACATCAGGCACAATCTTCCCGGCCAGCTCTCGTAAGACATTCAAATGAAATGGAAATTCGCTCATCGTTTCATAAACTTTCGGCATCACTTTCACTGTCGCCGGACGGCTGGCCATCGACCGGATCGGCATCACCCCAAAAGTCAACCCCATGCTCAACCTGTGACGAGGTTGGAACTCGATCGAAATGCACAAGAAACATCACGGTAAAAAGAAGGAGAGCTACATTCGTGGTTTTTCTCCCTGTATCTCCCCAAATGATTTGGTTGCAGAAATCGCCAAAAACGGACAACGGAGGAGTTCCGCGGTGTTCCCAAGCAAGAAGCAACGCTTAACGTGGAATACAGCGCTCAACATCCAGAGACTTAGCATATGCACGGTACCTCTGCCTGCGAAACGTCACCACCGAAAACCGGTTCCCACCTACCACCCTCCGGTCACCGGGCAACCACTTTGGTGAGAAACTTTCTCGATTTTGATAACGCCCGCGACGAAAGTGAGAGTTTTCACCTGAACCTGCCGCACGCCACACGCGAACCCTTTCACTCCCTTTTGCGGTCCGTTTCGAGCACCATTTTGGCCTTGCGTCAATGATCGGATGTGACGCTTATCCAGCATCCAGGGAAAGATGCAACCGAACGAGCCGTGTTGTCTACACGAAGCGATCAGCGGACGAGGACTTGAGTCACATGGGTAGTCTGACCGAGCGCAACGCAATGATCTTCGTCCAACGGCAATTTTGTTCGTCTAACAAACAGAAATTGCGACACATTGAGATCACATTCCATCCTTCATTCAAAAGCATCCGACGCGATGGCGCAATTGGAAATGGAAGTCAACGCAACGTATATATTCGGTTAACAACAACCAGAAAACCTTATCATCTCGAAGGGTTTTCGCGATTTCAATGCGAATAAAGGAATGTGGTGGAATTTGACAAAAAAAAAAGCTGCTAACTAGCCCGCTGAAATCCTGACCAGACCTGACGCAATTGGAAAACTTTCTTCATTTCCAATGCACAAACGAGTTCCAATTCAAAAGGAAGCTCGGGAATCGCTCTCCAAGGGGTGTTCACTATTTCGTAGGCAACTTCTTTTTTGTTGCCAGTCTGATAGGATTGAGTTTGGATGCTGAACAAAGGATTTGGGACAATCCTCGACGCAGACAAGGTAATTGATCAGTGGCAAAAGAGTCATGCTGTTTCGTTTAGATTAATCATCCAGGGAGTCATTCTTTTGGAGTAGACGTTGGGTTTGTCTTGATCTCCAAAAAGGTAAAAGGTTGATCAGACGTATTGCTATTCGAGTGTTCAAGTTCCACACTTAGCAATTTTGGAGAAAATTTAAATGTTTAATCCGCAAGCATCTTAACCATCATAGGGACAAGGAGTGTGCAGTACATTCGTCAAATACAGACAGTCTATTTGCAGATCTGCTCAATATGTCATAAGTTTTTACGATGATCTTATATTAATACCGGAAAACTGTATCAATTAAATAAATTCTGCTTTTTTGCACTACATCCTCAAAAGATCTTTGACACTCATTTCTTATTTACTCGATTTGTATTTACTCCCATCGAGCTAGCCAGTCCTGCATACAAGGATACGTTCCGGGTGAGATTTCAAACCGGTTCTGTCGTGTCCAACAAAAAGTCAATTATAAAAATCGCAATTACTATTAAATACCTTACAAATATTGCTGATATTAAACATAGGAGTTAGGACTGAGGTGAGCTTTATGGAGTATATTATATTAATTAAAAAAGTTTTATAATTCATCGTTTAATATTGAAAAAAAAACTATTTTTTATCTGAAAATGTCAACTTGTTTCTATTCTATTTGAACAGAACACACAAGCGTATTTTTTTTAATTTGCTCCAACTAAACAAAAAGAAGTTACCAGATTGTGCCTATTTTCCATTCCAATTCCGATTTCCCTTCTTTAATTCTTCCTTCACAACTTGATGAACGGTCGTTGCTAACATTTTCTTCTCCCTCTTTCTACTTTACCAGCTCACCCTAATGTAGTCCGCTAATCATCGATTAATCAGCCTAATTCAACCGGATGGACGGAATTTCGCTTGCACTGTCATGTTTTATGACCCGACGATTCAACAAATTTGTACGCTTCGTTACAAGGGTCAGACTTTTTAGCTCCGACTTTTCCTTTCAACGGTACTCAGAATTTTTGTTTTGACACGAATTTTAAGAAGGTTCATGCTTTTTTTCTTCATCTTATCTTCTGGGGTATTTCTTTTTTGTTCCTGCAAACATTGATTCGGAGCGCGCATTATGCCGGAACCGAGCAGTTCCACACGGAGGGATGGAAACAAATCTTTTCATCGTTATGCACAATCGCTTTTCTCGCTGGCGAAAAAAAAACACGGGAATGAAACGGTCCATCTAGGGGTACAACGTCTTTATCGCCAATGGCTTACCAGCAAGACACGGCCAAAGCAAGAAGAATAGAAAAAGAAAAAACAAATAGAAAATTGGACGAAAATCCACTGCAATCGACTGTGAAGAATTTCGTTCGAACGGAACCGAAGGAAAGAAAAGTGGCCCCGGGGTGCCAGTCCGCTGGAGAAAAAAAAATCCCCTGAAAATGTGTAGCAAAAGTTTAGCTATTAAAGGATGCCCAGAGGAGTTGAGCAATTTGTTCGAGTCCAGCGCGTCCCCTTCCAGTCGCTGGCCGGGCTGGTCCAAACACGGATAGTAACGAGTTCGCCAGAAGTACTGTAACGAAAACACTTCATTATTACGCACTTTCGCTGTTTCTTGTGTTATCTTTGTGCGTTTCCCTTGCCGAATGTATTTCCCGGGGATGGATGGGTTAGAATTGGAGCAGATTTCTTCAACCACTAATTGGACGTCATCATTTGCCAGTTGGCGAACTGTTTATGTTTTGTTTGCCCCGGAACGGGTTACTGGTTTTTAAAGATATTGAAAATGAAGGAGCTTTCGGTTCAAGGTGCAAACATACTGATCGAAGGCCATATATACACAATCTGTAAAATATTATTGAAGAGAACAAATTTGCAAAAAAGACCAATAACACAGGGGATAACGATATCTTCAAGGATTCCTGGAAATCATGTCTGAATTTCAGAACAGTTGTTTGCCGCTGGAAACAAGCAATCTCATTTTTATCACATGACTGGATAGTCATATTAGACTGCATAACTCTCGGATAAACAGGCTACATGGGATAACAATGAACTATGGTAAAACAGTAGGGTAATTGATAAAAATAAACATTAAAATGGAATGACTGACCACCTGAAATTTCAATCTGGTCGTCCAAGAAATTCTAAAACACTAAGATAAAAGATGGAGGATCATACATTTCATGACTCCATGTGCTTATAAAAAGACTTCACTACCAATCATGATGGACTCTGGCTTATAATTTTAGAGCAAGCTACTAAGAGTTTTGAAATAGCAATGGCAATGCCTGAAACCACCATACTAAGAG
The DNA here is from genome assembly GCA_000349025.1 of Anopheles minimus. NCBI lineage: Eukaryota > Metazoa > Arthropoda > Insecta > Diptera > Culicidae > Anopheles > Anopheles minimus. Next base: position 5,143,995 of record KB664165.1, read on the forward strand.
CTTTATTTCATAAGTATTGAAATCTGCTGTTTGTTTAGAACTTCCATTAAACCTCATTTTTATTCGGAATGTATCAGTACAAACATGACATTCATTTGCACGAAAATTGATATTCATATCTGGCAGTGCAACATACTCACAGCGTTTTCCAACCCTTATCTACCATTCATGCTATTTCCCGAAATGTTCAATAAAGCGATACCTTTTCATAAATTATACATGCGTATGAATACCGAACCATTCGCCACGAATCAAAATTACAACTCACACACGCTGTCGCATACAATGTCATAGCAAAGGAAGGATAGCTTTTGCACTGACCTCAATATGTTTGTAACGCAGGCCGCTCTTTTCCCACTTATACCGTCACGAATTATAGCAGCAAGATCATCGCGCGCAAACGGCCAACGGACGGAAAGGCGGTCAAACTTTTGCATAAATACTGCACTCTATATTCCATGCATCATTTGCATACACGACGGCGTACGACGGTGATACGCGGCCGGATGGTCGACAGGGAAAATGGATCAACGCAATATTGCGCAATCCTCCTGGTCGCTCCAGAAAGCGATACGCACGCGGGGTTCGTAAACGTTGACATTTGGCCCTTGCCCGGCCCTGCACTGGATGCATTTTCGGAAGAGCTCCTGCATTGCACGCGCAGTTGACCCGGTGCACATTTGCACGCCAAATGACACTTTATTACACCACAAGACAGATCGTTAATTTTGGCGTTCGGTGGTTCGATTTTCGCAGCACTGTTTTGTTGATGTTTCATAATGAAGCACACGAGGAAAACGGTTTGTGAGATTGTCCAACAGAAGAAAAAAAGATCGAAATGCAACCTGCGTAAATAGTCGTCTGAACTTTGGGAAGGTTCTTTAATTTTGGGTTGTGCTCCTTGCGACCGTACTGGTCAACGAATTTATGTGGTCAGTTGGGTCAGTGTCGGTCATGTTGTTTGGCGTTAAACACTACCCTATAAAAGGGTGTTTTTAAGGCAATGTAATAAGGGTGCTGCGTGAACTACTTTAAACGATGCTGGTGAACTAGTTCCGCTGGAGAAAGAAAAACACAAAAATGTACACTATAAATGGAATGGCAATTTCTTGTGACGGGGTTTTCCCCGAACGCACCACAACCATGTATGAAAAGTGACAAACATACTACGAATCGATCCGTGATCCACGTGTTTTTCGATTGTTATGCAAATGCAATCACTACATTCCCCAGCCGGTGCGACGCGACAGCTTCTTTATCGCAACATAATATTTTCTAAAAACACACACAAACATTTCAGATCAAACCCCAACAGGGTTGACAGGTGTTTAGGGGACGGAAGGGAAGGGGATGGAATTCTGCGACGGATTGCGGTCCACCACTGCGGATGCATCGAATGATGCGGAACAATCGGAGCTGCTGGCGTTCGCAGCTTTTGCGATTGAAGTATGTTGATGCAGTGTTGATAGTGTGGTGCAGCGCACGATGATAGTGGTGAGTGATTTTGCGCTTGTTTTTACTTCATCACAAAATGAGCAGGCCAGTGTTGTTAGATGTTGGGATTTTTTTCGGTTTCGGGTCAATACTGCATGTGTGTTTCCCTTGAAGGTGGTTGTTTAATTAGAAACAGACAATGGGTTGTTTGTTTTAACTTTTTTTTTGCGATTTCGATAGAGTGTAAAAAAAAATTAATTTAGGAAATTTGGAAGAATCTCAGATTAGGAAAATATATAATAACAAACACTTTTCAACAAATATTTTAAGAATGATAATTAATATTTAACAAATAGTTAGCAAGATTTAAAAAAATGACTTCAACAGGTAAAATACTGTACACTAATAAATTTGTACTGGTAATTTTGGAAACATTTGCTGAATATAATATAATTTAATCTAATGCTATCTAGAATAAAAAATATGAATAATTCTTGAAATAAACATTCTATTACTTCAAAATTAGGACAAAACTGTATACAACTTTTCGTATGAACCTCGATTGATTTTTTATAATTTTTTTAACTATATTAGCTGTAAAATAATTCACTAGCAGCTTTTTTTATCGAATAGGCAATTCGACAAGCAAATCTCAACAAAAACGTAGAATGTAAAAAGCCTTCATTGTGTTTTATAAACAATAATAATCTTAAAATAAAATATATCTTACACGCGTAAAGGAAAGTTCAGCTCACAATTTCCAATTGCTTGTCACTCATCACACAGTTATAAAATGTTTGATGAATAAAAATCGCTCTGAGCAAACACTCTATTGTGAAAAACAATAGAAGCCCTTCATATCTGGCAGAAAATTACACCTCCAAAAATCCTGCCATTCACCACAGGGAAACAACCCTACAATCGCACAGAAAGCTCCGATTATTTGTTTTTGGAGATCCCCATGGTTGGCCCCAGCCGGTTGTGCCTCCCAGTGGGCGAACCTTTCAACCGCAATCAACGCAAGGTCAACGGAACCTTCACCCGGACCGAACTAATTGGCTTCAATCTTTGCTTGCGCGATGTATCACCGAGCAGCGAAAAACAAAAAAGTAAAAAATAAAACAAAACATAATACATAACGCAATCAAAAGACCCGCAGTTCGCACTTTCGCGCCGATTGGACACCAAACAGAGCACGCGTACGTTGACAAACATTCCCTTTTCGGCCGGTTGGACACTGCCAGTCAGCCCTCCCCAAAAATGGGCAAATAGAAAACGACATGAAAGCGAAACTTTCAACCATCCATTTGGGCGTCCCGCGCGAGATGAGACGGAGATGAATGAACCGCGTACTCTCACTATCGCGAACGTCTTAACGCTTACCGTCCCAAACACACCCTTGAACAGGTGCCTTGGACTTGGCAAACTCGGAACCCGTTTTTACCAACGCACTAACCTTGCACGTGAACGGGAGTTGGTTCGAACTTCAGCGGAATCTCGGCACCGTGACGGATTGGCCCGGGGGACATACGAACCGCGCGCGTACACAAGACAAAGGGTAGACAGGCGGGTCCAAAAGGTTAATGGACTCTTTCCTGGCCTGCGGGCAAGATTGACGAGATTCGGTCGCATTTCGTGTCCCATTCGATGGACCGGCCATACCGCAAATGCTGATAGCTGCAGTTCCGTATGTAAAAATCCATCCCGACTGGCCAATCATTCAAGGGATCTGTTTTTTTTTCTTCTCTCTCTCCCTGGGAAATAGTTTTGCCACGAAATGATGCATCTGCATGTTTCCGTTTGGTTGGGATTTTTCTTCTTTTTTTTTGCTATGGTGGTCTGAACCACACCAGGTGGCCCCACAAAGTTGGGAAAAGCGATTGAACTATTCGGGAACCGCACCCGTACCCGATCCTGCCTGACGGGTATTACATACGCTACGACTGTGCGATCGCACGACAAGCCCGCTTCCGTGACTCGTTTTTAGGAGAGTTTAATTTTAGAAAGCAAACCAACCCTTTTCAGCACTTCCAGATGTGATAAAACATTTAAACGACCAACGCAACACTTTTCCATCGCTCCAGGGGAAGATGCGGCTGGCGATCGACAACAAAACGATCCAGCACGGTACTGGGTGCACACTTGACCTTCATCAACGTCATCCGTACCATCGTCAACACGATCGTCAAACAAATTTAAATGGTTTCAAAACACAAATGAATGACTAGCAAACGGGCGTGTGTGCGATCGTCACTGTTGGGATGGGTTTTCGGGAGAGCTTCCGTTTTGGGGTGGCTGTAGTATGTTTAGGCTTCTCTTTCTTGGGGCGCATTTTCACTCGAAACTATTAGACATCTTTAAGTGCCGCCCTGCGGCAGCGATTGTTTAGCAGTTTTGTTTATTTTATGTGCAATGCTTTCACCGGTATGGAAAGTGACGAAATCACTACTGCTTTTAAAAGCCTGTAATTATATCCAGCTAAATATGATATGATTTTATTATATAACAAATAAACGCGATCAGGATATTTTATTGATTGAGATAAACCATTTTTGATTTTAATGTTTCAAAAGGCCATCAACAACAGTATTCGCTTTTATAGCCCTTAAATCCGATCATCCCTGAAAACATAGCAGTGACATCGTTTTATCCATCTTAGGATTACAGGATTGAGGATTACAAGGCAGGCAGTCAACACCGGTACAGAAAGTGAAATTCCGTACCGTCAACTGGTCTTCGCCGCTGCTTCGACACTAAACCTTTTTGATAAATTGGACAAATGGCATTAAAGATGCACAATCGCATTCGATCCGTAAACATGTATTCCCATCCACCGTATCGAAACGATAACACACTGTTTCGGTATGTTTCGGTAACATAAAAGACACACACGCAATCTTGTTTCGCCGGTTTTTCTCAAATGCATTGCGTTACGAAACTTTGATAAGCGACGACAACCTCGATACGACACGGTGGTCTGCTGTACCGTTAATGTCAACGAAAATGCAGACGGGCCGAATGAATAAATGTTTGCGAATTTTTCGTTGCTGTTGCGCTTGCACAATAACGCATAATAATATGCGTCTGGCATAATTATAGGCATCACCATTTCGGTGAGGAGACATTTCTACTGGCGCATGTACATTTGCATACCAATCGCATCGTTCGCCGGATCGAATCTTTTAGAAAGAATGTAAATTTCGTTTTTTCTTTGTTTACTTACGATTTGATAAAGACGAGCATGGATGGGATTTTATAAAAACAAACATCTTTGAAAGTTAATGATGTGGAGTTCCCAGTTTTACCTGAAATGAAAATAAGAAGAATAAAAAATTTTTAAAAGGTTAATTCACGTTTTAGATTATTTTTACTAATCTGTAAGACCTATGTTGGAACCAGTATTTTTTTTGTTATTGAATGACGGCCAGGCCGTATTAGACTTAGTTTTACCACGTAGCAGGATAGTCAATCACTGCTACGAGGGAGCGGTCCGAATGGGATTTTGGTCCCGGTCTGTCGTGTGAGAGAGCAGCGCCGAAACCACTATCCCACCGGGCCACCCCAGTTAATTTTATTTAACACAAATTTTCAGTAAGTGACGTCTCAGTTACTAGAATAGAAGTTTCTGGTTTTTTAAACAATTTTTAAAACAATTCCTAACTTTTATTTGATCTTATCTGTAGAGGAATAAAGTGTCCATGGAATTTGAGCTCTGGCCATGTAACGCTCCATGATCTCGAATGACGCTTATACGAGCTATTTGAAGGTTCTCTAGAGAATAATTGTACTGTGCTAGTCTCAATCCACGATTTAAATTAAATATAATACATTTTTTAATGTACAAATTAAGGAAAAACGCAATCTGTTACAATTGTTCTGATGATGTATTGTTGAGTTTTGAAATGATATCTCCTTTTGGACTAATGTGAATTTAGCCAGGTTGAGTCAATTTCGTTGAGAGATTATTTATTCATTTAGAACTATCCAATTTTGAAATAGGCAGGAGAAGGGTTTATTGTTCAAAGAAGTCAGAAAGAGTATATTGAAACTCTGTATTCCGCCATAATGATATTTTCTGCCTCAGCCTAAATCAGAAGATCGTATCGTAAATAAGCCCAATGCCCGAATTGTTAATTGTTATTAATAGAATTATTAAAAAATAAGGAAAAATATTGTTGTGCAAGAAACATTCATCATATTTTATCGGTAGTGCTATTCAAGAGAAAAAAAAAACGTAAATCCTCCTTATTTATATCCTTTCCTACGACTACGGTATTATTTCGACCGTATGTCGACAATGTTATCGTATGTGCATCGTGTGCTCACTCCAGCCCTAATGGTTATGTGATCGATCACTGCAGCTCGCATGATGCGAACATTGTGCAAAACTACCACGACGCGAGGATATTTTCACAAAATACACTTTAAATAATACATTTTAATTATCAATAACTCAGAAAAACTTCCCAGCGCTTGCAGCGATCAAGTGTTGTCTGATTATAGCCAAATATTCATGTCGTATATTTGGTGAGACTAGCTAGAAGTGATACATTATGAGTTGCTAAGATATTGAAGATAATTTTAATAATCTTTATGAAACATAACAAAAGAACGCAATAAAAGGCTTTGACATGCTGTAGAATGGGTAAGAAAATAAATGTTTCCTTGAATTATCGTCTCCATGCCTATTAGGCACACTTCGTACGATGTACAGCTAGAACAAAACACGCTATCCACAACATTCCTCAACTAGTATCATCTCGGTATTTTCACAACATGTCATGGCCAGTTTTGAGGACGACCACTCCATACGGACCACTGCCCCATTGCTCGGCGAAAGGTGCAAATGCACTTCCACCTCGGCCGGCAGCGTAATTATATGCTTTTATGGTGATTTTAATAATTCATAACCGCGGCAGGAAAAACCATCGGAACCGGAACATCCATTCCTAAAACGGATTATCTTTCCCTTAAACGGCACTTGCCGCCGTACGCGAAGGTGCCACCGTAAGCCCTCTACGCTGCTGTACGGTGGTTCGAAACCACTCCAAAAAACCAACCCGCCATCATTCGTCATTCCCGATTGGTGTGCCTTTTCATAATATCGTATGTCGCTGTCGGTGCGGTGAAGTGGTTTTCTCCCGTACTCACAGAACAAGGTCGGTACCTGCGAGATGCAATGCACATGACCATGCAGTACACATGCCTAGGTGTACCGATGGTGCTCAGTTCGTTATCACACCGTTTTCCACCAGAAGGCATTCATTATTATTGTCGAACGTGGCACACCGGGCACACTTGTGCACATTCTCACCTTTTACCTAGAACGCAAGGTGCTTCTTATCCTGTATTTTTTTGTTTGTTGCACGAGCCACTGAAGGACATCGTCCCGGGGTTTATCGTTGTGCGAAGGGATCATTTTCAATGGGTATGGTAATCATGTTTCTAGCACCATTCTCTTCCGACCCAACCATTTCGGTGCCGCGATGGATATTTGTTTATGCGAATGCACAGTTCCGATTGCATAGCGTATTTTCGAAATATGGTAGGAAAATCATAAATGTTCCCTGTGTTCAGAACGTAAAGGGATGGCAAACGTTGCTCGTATGTGGAGATAGAAATTGACCGCGAATATTATTTATTCGTATGGAAAATAAATTACAATGTTGTGGATGGGTAAAGTCATGGAAAATTTATTCCAGGAAAAGCGGAATGTACATTTGCAGCCGTATCGGAAATGAATAACAAACCGTTGCATAATGTTGATGCGCTGTACAAATTATAAATAAAAACGGAAAAGCTTATCAAAAATAATATCCATTTTTCATCAATTTTACAGCATCTATTGGACAAGTAGTTTAAATTTGAATAAAAACAAATATGATTCCAATGCATCTATTTTTATACGCATTATTTCATCCCAATTCGATCCCTTACAAGTGGGCGATTTTATGGGGAATTTGATCTAAAACAAAAATCTACCAGCATTATGTACCCAGCAAACGGCTACAAATGTTGATTTATACCATCCACGAAACATGACACATTTTCACCCTCCCGAAAAACAGTGCCGATCCATAGTGGGATGGCAAATTTATTACAATATCAGAATGCCATCCATCCTGATCGCTCAAAGTTGTTTTTGATTTCCTGTTTTGTATTCCTCCCCCACGAAATCATTTTTTTATTTCATTTATCAACTTTTCGCAACAGATGAGTGGAAATGTAGCCAATCTGAGCAAACACACAACCGTACGCCGGTTGTACAATGGTTGATTTGTGATGGATAAAAAATCATAACCAATAAATTATTCCCTCGGCAAACATGGAAATCATCAATAAACGAGCGCAAACGGTCAAACAAAGAGCTGCATGGCAACGATCAACGGTGGGAGCCGAAGCACACGAACAAATGTTGTCGGGGTTTGGTCAACTAGTCGCGCACACTGCTCCCGGAAAGGTCACAAAAGGCGCCCAGTGCACTATTCATTTTTGCCTCGAAACCAACCACCAGGGTGATGTCGTATGATTTATTCACCCGCGTATACAGTGAAAGAAAGCATAAGAACATGACAGGACACTGAAATTCGTATGAAAAGCCAAACAAGGTCGTGCAAGCTGGATTGAACGTATCAACAAAAAAAAAGGAAAAACTTAAACCTCCCTCAAACCCCTCCCGTGAAAAGAATAATGGAAAATTGCATCCGGGTGCAGTTTAACGAATCCAGCACGCGGATAGTATTTGTGTTTGGGAATTATGATGACATGGGAGGAAAAATTCTCGCTTCATCCTACCGGAAAATATGCACATGCACAACTCGTTAAAAATCTACGCGCATGTTGACCGTTTGGTTGGTAATGGAGCGATAGTTGGAAAAATTACAGCTGCCTGCCGTTTTTGCGTATACATCGCCGCTTGTTTGGAGCTATGGTTTTTATTCTCAATGCGCGCTCAATGTAAATATGCTGCTGACAAAAGATTATCGGAGTCAATATGGTATATGATTTCGACAAAAAAAGGCATTTTCCGATTTTTATGGAATACTTAAACATAGTTTCAAGAAGCTTAAAAGCTTACGCATAGTAACTAATAAATTCATACACAATATCATACAAAAAATATTACTTTCATTTAATGTTTATATATAACAAACAAGTTCAATTTAATCACATGACTTGATACCATTTTATTTGATTTGTTAAAAAATATATATGTGGTGAAAAATCAAAACAACTAAATCAAAATTAAACAAATGAAAACATTATAGGGATAATGACAAAATAAACAAAATGTTAAAAGATTAGGGTAAGTAAATACCAGTTGAAATAACTATAACTTTAATTACATTTTTTGAAAATAAATAAGAGAATTGCATTACACAATCCAACTTCATAAAAAAGAAGATATATAAAAAGATATATAAAAAATATGAACTAAAACAATAAGTAAGAGCACAACGGTATAATGCTGAGGTAAAGGGATGAAATACAACTGATTGAAAAATTCTTGATAGTATTTATTACGAAACTAAAGCAGTTATGTACACAAGAATCCCAATGAAAAAAAACTATAATAATATTGATAAAAATCACTTGTAAAACAGGTCTAATAATAAATAACCACCACCAGTATGGTCTGATAATAAAATATCCGAAACAACAACAAACCAATCGCCTCTTTTAGTTAGCATGCATACAACGTTGCACATAAGCACACAATGCATGCACAATGTAGTGTATTTCCCTTTCTTTTTTGTATGGTAGAAAGGTCCACCCATTCTCCGCTAGCAAACTAGGGCACTGTGACAATGCGCCGGATCGACAAGTCGCTGCATCGTTGTGCACACTAGACAACAATAAATGAAAACAATTTAAACAAAAAAATTAAAAACCGTCCCATTCCCAAACAGATGCCGAACATAGCCATTATCAGCGAACCACAAACGTGGTGACCACGTGATGGTGAGGGTATGTGTGCTTCGGAAAACAATTTGCTACTTGCTTGTCACCCATGCTTGCCACCGAAAACGGGGCCATTACTTTTACCCGTACATGGAGCAAACATGATACGGGAAAGAAAAAGAGGTTTGTTTACATAAAAAAAAACCCATACTGGGGGAGGCGAGACACCGGGGCATGGAAAGAAAAAGGTACGGGATAATGCTGACGGTGGCATAATCATTTTCCACACAACGCCACCGCGAATCTGCATCACAATGCAGTGTCCATCGCGGCCATCTCGTGTCTCCCGTGAACGTCCCGAGACGCGGCGGCTTGCAATAATTATTATGCAAACGTGCGAGCATGATCGAGTGCAAGTCTGCATCATAGGCCCGGATTGGGAATTGCCCCCCCCCCCCACAAACGGTGGGGTTTGCGGGCTGGAAGGGGGTGAAAACCAGTGCGAAACGAAGGACGAATGCAAAATATCGCATCGAAGCGTTTGTAGGCAGGGAACGATGTTGATTGAAAAATAATATCAAAATGTCACTTGAAGTTGTGCAATCGGTTGTGCGACCGATTGCTTCTTGTGCTTCTTATCTGCTGTGTTTTTTTCTCTCTCTCTATCACCCACCTTGCACAGTAAACGAGAAAAAGTGCATTTGCAACTCTACCCCCTTTCTCCCATGCTGACTCCCGTTGCTTCCTAACGTGTCCCTCCGTGTCAACGACGGTTGCCCACTGGTTTGATGGTTTGATAATGTTCCGCTCTTCTTTTCGTTCGATTGATTCGGTGGGAAAGTATAGTGAGAATGAAAAACATCATTCGCTCGCCTCAGTTTGACCTCAATTCGGATGTGAAATAACTTTGCGCAAAAAAAAACCCGACCACCACAATCGATGAAACGTCAACTCCAACGTGACGCTCTAAAGCACGGCAGCATATGGAACGGAGCTTTGATACGCTTTGCTTTATTTAAATTTCCCATCATCTTTTGACACATTTTCACTCCCATCTTATCATCGACCCCGAACGAACTTGCGTGACGATACCATCCCACTGTCATCGATACTCCGACCGAGCACAGAAGACAAAGCCCGATTCTGGGAAAGCATGAAAAATGCTGGAATATAAAATATTTGATTCCACAAAGGTGTTGCTAATAGCTCACAGGAATGGAAAGCTCCTAGGTTGAAAGGGAGAAAAGTAGAACAACGTTTGAGAATTTGATTTTTTGGGGTAGATTCACAGGAAATCATTATCCGATGGTGGTCTATAATCATGCGTTAATACTCTTTTACACATGATATTCTTTTTTCACAGCGAAGGCATTATTATGTGAGCATTGTCGAGTTATTATCGAAATTATCACGAACAGATTAAAGTTGATTGATGCATCATTATAAACGTACAATTATCGCATGAACGATAACAGTTAGTAAAATCGTATTAATTTGCTGCAAGAATATTTAATACTTCATTTACAATTTTAATCATAGAGGAGTTTTAATTTGTTTCTTATTGTAGAAACAAAATTGATGTTAAAGCAATTAGATCACATTTCCTACACGTCGAACATCAGAAAAGACTGAATCTTGTATTGAATTTGAACCAAACTAAAGTTTAAAAAAAATCTAACAAGTAAGAGAGAGTTTATATTTGATATATTATAATTGCACTAAATGCTGAAGATAAATTTAGTTGAAAGTAAACTGTCCTTAAATATTGTATTGCTATCAATTCTCAAATAGAGATGACGTTTTTAGTAGACTAGAATAGAATTTTAATAGCTAAAGAAATCATTTAGAAATTGGCTTTCTCTTGTTTGGAAGAAGATTTAATATATTTCCTTGTTCTTATATTAATTGAAAATTCTGAGGCCTACACTAACGCTATAAAAGAATCTAAGACACATATTAATTCAAAAATACTTCTTTATCTACTACTTCTCCTTAGTTGTTAAAAAATAAAAGAATAACTATTAAAAATGCACGGTTGCTCAAAACACAAATATATTCAGAAATATATTGATAAAACACTTAAAAACTGGTTGAGAAATTAATCTGTCTTCATCCACAGAACCTAGTACAAACTCATATCTGAACATCTTTGCACCAGCTATCTTTGACATATCTAACCTTATCACTGACAGCACACTCACTGTGTCAATAAAGTGTGAAGCTATCAAATCTCAACACTTACCCCAACACTCAGCCACCACCCCGTAGAACCCTGTTCCCGAATATACAATTTTTCTCTCTTCAACTGTTCTGGCACTGTTCCAATTTCAATATTTGCACACACCCAAGAACGAAAGTAGAAAGAAAAACCACTCCTTCATCTACCAAAATCATTCAAAACGGGACGATCAAAACCGTTCCACACTCAGCAAATCGTTACCGATTCATCTGCACTGCTTATACCGGAGAAGAAGAAGAAGAAAAAAGCAACCCGAGCGAGTGTCATAAATCATGACGACGAAAAGGCGATTAGAAACTCGGCAGCTATATTCAGATGGCAAAAGATCCGGTATGGGTCAGCCACCAACCAACTCAAACAAAAAAACACATCCACTTCCATCTTCCACTAATATCTATCCCTGTGTTGCGTTTACACAGCGAACATATAGAAGGAAGCAAAAAAAAAACTCCCTAACTCCACAGGCGGACTCGGAAAGCTCTCAGCGAGAATTTATATCCTTCTGCTGGGGGATGGAGTTTTTTTTCTCCCCACCCGTGAGTTCTAACCCCCAGTTTTATTTCGAGGCCTACTTGAATGACACACTGAATGACGTACAGGAAACGAATGGCCGATTGTCATTCAAGTCCGTCCATGAGGTGAAGGCACGATCGGGATTTTAGGCCTCGCAAAAGCAACAGAGGCAGCAAATGAATAAAAAAAACACCGGCCAAACTCCAACGCAAACCACCCACGTCTGTACCGTAAAGCTTGGCCTGAAACTTTCGTCAGCCCTGACAAATCACTTCCGGAGCGAAGGAAAAGTTTTCCATCCCGGGGAAGATTTTCAATTCGTTCTGTTTCGTGTACTTTGCCTTGTGAAATGTCCCAATTTTTTTTCGTCATGCCTGATACGCTCCCTATTTGTACATGCGCTCGTTTCTGTTACGGTTTGCTTATAGATGTCTGCCCTGCTGTTTTTTATTTTTCCTCTGGAGCATGGAAAAAGAACTGCTAAACCTGTCAGATACTGTAGCTGACAGCCGGAAGCGAATGTTTCCTTCCCCAAATACACACACACAAATTTTCACTCCCTAACAGGTTGGCGCTGTGTACATATCACACACTTTCTACCGATAAGAGTTTTCCGTTCTCTAAACAGCGAGCGAGACGTATTTTAAGGAATTCTTTCCCCGGGCATTAATTAGACACTTGAAACAAACGAAACAACGCACCCGTACACCATCGCTCGATCGGCGTACGTATTTCCTGGCAAAGATCTTTGCTTCGGTTTGCCCTGAGGGATATAAATTTCCCAATACGTGACACGGAAACAAATGCAAACAACAACAAGCCATCCCGACGTCTCCCGGAGGGGTAGCCATCGATAAACGGCACAATCTACATGCGTCTACATCCATTTCGAGCGCCTGTCCCGATGTTCTAAGTCAGTGCAAAGGTTTTCCCTATGTGTACGGTTGACTTTTCGACAGCTTTTCTCAGGGGGAGCGAGCAATGTTTTCCAAATCGTTGGAATGTGCAGATAAAATTGGAGGAAATTTCATAAGAAAACTCCAACTACCCAGAACTTAGATCAATATGTTGAAGGTTACGGCCACGCAAATAGATGCTTATCTGCAACATTGTTGGCGTTCACATTTTCTTGCTAAATGGTCCATTACGCTGTTCCGTTCGAGCTTACAATCAAATTGCTACCTACGGCATGGTTTATTCAACTGATCAAATCATAAACTGTAGTAATGCATTATTCAGGGACAACAAACTCATCCCGCGGCCCACACCGTACCGAAACAGAACCAATTTCCCGCACAGCGTACAACGGCATTTTATCTAAGGAGATGGTTCTTTAAAACATCATAAACGTCAAACAAACCATTCAAAAGCCAATAAATCCCACCCGACAACACCCGTCCAATGCATGTTACACCGAGAAACGAGCCCACAGACCAACTTTTTGGCCAAAAAACGATGATACGATACCGTGTCAACGAATGCTACCGGCGATGAGCGAATGTCGGTACTACGCTTCTTGAATTAATTTACAACCATCAATGTCACTTGGCACGTTCAACGTCAACCGAGTGTTTCGGTTTCCGGGGAGCTCGGTGAGCCTACGCACGAGCACTACCAAGCACCGAGCCTGGCAACTCTTTAGCGTGTAAACGGACGCATCCTACGCCGCATCACACACTCGTAAGCTACGAGAAGAAGCTTTTCCCACGGGGTTGAAAATATAGTTTACGCTGCTCACAAATCGACGTTGATGGTGACGATTCGTTCCGTGTGCCGTTCGGTGTTGGCGTAGGTTGCAGCAGCCAGCAGCTTAACATGTTACGGGGAAAATTTGGAATTCGGAAAAATGAAAATTGAAGCTTGCTGAAATTTTAATAGAAATTTTTCCAAGCAGTAAAATATTAACATACAACGAGCTTAGGACTGGTTTTTTGGCTGACGCCGAATTATAATAATTTTATGCTCCAAAGAACTATTAATAATAAAGGGAATAGTTTCAAACAAAAAAGGTTTTGTTGAAAATTTGAAAATTAGTGATAAAATAGTTCTTTATGGTTAAATATTTTTTTGGTTTAATACAAATAAAATGTAAATTTAAAGAATTGCTTGAAGCAATTGAAACCAGTCTATGAAAATTTGGGAAAAAAATATTTAAATATAATAAGCTAATGTCCGTTAAGACATACAGCCCGGCCGTTTAACTGTAAATAAAAACAAGCTAATGTCAGTTAAAGTTCAAATTAAAAACGTTTAAAGTTAAATATATTTATGACGCATTATAAGATTAGATAATAAACATGTAGAAAATTGTTATCGAAACTCACTTGCACTTCCTTTAATGGCAATGACATTCAATTTTGGTCTATTTATTCGTTTGCAGCATCGCATCGCGGATAATCAACCACGTATTTCCATGCGAACCGGAAAATGGCCGCACCCAAAACACCGTCCAGGGATGGACCAATTGTCCAACTAACAAGAACAACACACAAAAAACACATCAACAACACCCGTGTTGCACACACGCTTCAACACGAGAAACAAACACAATCTCGACGCACATGAAGCATTTAATTAGAAAAACGAACCGGAGAAATTATTACCCTGCTTGTGTCCATTTACGCTTCAGCTGCTCCCCATGAGGAAGAAGGTTTTGGAGTGCGTGGAAGGAAACAGTGGGAGGAAGCGGGGGTCTATAATTTAATTGTTGCCAAACTCGTGTCCGATTCTGTAGCAGCTACCGGAACCAAACCACCTGGCCAAACAAACGATGAGACTGCGTTTCGGGTAATAGTGAACGCGGAATGGCTGAAAAACCTAACCAACCCCTTCAATGCCGGACCAGATGTGTCCATTTCCACGCAGCTTTTGGTCGTTTGGGACAGTTTTTGGGAAACTTTCCCCGTTGATCTGTTCATAATATTCCTGGTGGCCAGGACGAATGCGTAATTGTTTTGTTCAACAAGCACAATGCTCCAACGCGGGAAAACGCTCATTGTCATTCATCACGTATAGTTGCCGGTGGTTCTTAACGAGGACGAGAACGGAATTATCAACTGAATTTGTTGTGTTTTATAAAATGGAAATATTTACCGTCGATGTTGGTGTGATTCGATACATTTCTTGTTTCTACAAACCTGCCTGTTTGTCTGATAAAGTAAGTAGTTTCGTGATGTTTTACTTTATAATCAGACGCGCATGAAAGAAACTATTGAAGCGAGTAAAGTGACTCTTACGAAAAACAAACTTTCCACTCGAATTGCATCGTGCCACACAGCAAAAAAAAAAAAAACCGGGCCATCTATTTGCTCTGCCCGATTTCCGGTCCGGTGGAAATGCGTTGACGTAAGTGAAGCTGCCATAGTTTCCATCGTCCTGTAGTAGCACCCTCATCAACCCGAGCCCCATTGGTTTTGCGGTGCGATGAAGTAATTTGACCAATTTCGAGCGTCGAGTACCGAACGAAAGGAAGAAAAATGCGAAGTGTCCAAACTCGTACACCCTTAGCTGGAATGGCGCTTACCGAGCTGTGAAATGAGATTTGTCTCCGGGAAACTCGGTGCCCGCATAACCTCACAAAACATTGCCCAAAAACGCACAGCCCGCTGCATCGGTTCGTTCAATCAGCAGACTCTGTTATCTGGCACGCACAGTATGATCGCATTGTACAAATCCCCAGCGCCCGGTCTCTTTACGCTTACTCACCTTTCTCTATGACTGTCGAAGGTTGGCGAATCTTGGAACGAACGGTAGCAGTTCCGTTGAGGCGGCCGATGACACTTCACACTGGAGGGGAAAAAAAAGAAACAAACAAATAAAGATGGGAATGGTTTAGTTTGTGGTCACGCAAACGAATCGTAGTATAATTTTGAGCAGGAACCCAACCGTATGGTGATGTGGTGCGTGCAAGATATCTTTAATAAACATTAAATAAAGAGCCGAATGCAACCCATGTGTGAAGGAACCGATCGTGTTGTTCGATGAGATGTTTTTGAATAAAAATAAAACCCTCTGACAAGCGAAACCCGATAGGAATTGTTACACGACAACGGAAACCTTGCCGTAGGTAATGCACGAACCCATGAATGGAAACCATTTAGGTCATTCTACATAGCGAATACAGGCACTGCAGTCATAAAGAGAACATGCGTGATTGGTATCTATGGATCTAAATGATCGTGTCTTTAAGCCTTCCGTGTATGGAAGTGGATGACGCATTTAAGCTTGATGCTTATTGATCGTATAGAGTTTGGAGTTATGGATATGCATGTCCTCGATTTTTGGAATGGTAAATCAGTTAATTCAACAGCTCTGTCTCAATCTCTATAACAATTATTTGTTTAATAATAAATAAATAAATATGTTAAGCCCAGTTACTTAGAATTTGCATTATGATTGCATACATTTAGGTGATTTAGGGGAATAAAACGTGAGATGCTTTGAGACTGATGATCTGAGATGTAAACCACTCTCTCTGTCTCTTTGCAATCTGAGCTTCCAAGGACACCATAACCAAGTGGATAAAATCCCAACTAATGGTGGTGCCAATATTTTCACCATCTGTTATCCACCCGTAACCGTTTATGGTCACATTTGATATTGATGATGTTGTCACTGATACAACGATGGTGATCGAGCAAAGTTATTTCGAGTTAGTTAAACATCGACCTCCCACTGCAGCGCACAGCAGGCACCGACAGCGCACCAATATCGGTCTTTCTCCCTTCCACCTCACTGCATCCTCCGGTGGCAACAAAAACACTCCCATGGAGCCCTAAAATTACTCACGACCCGTGAACGCTTCAAGGGAGTGCCGCACACTATGGGAAAAGAGCAGCAGAAATGAAACAAAAACAAGACGACTAACCCGAACACTTCACGGAATGTGTCTCACCGAGCAGAAATGGCGGCAGTGGCAAGTCATCGAGTTAGGAAGAAAATTAAGTGCATGGTACCACTGCCACCTACCGCACATCACCCGCGCAACAAGTCCCACAAGAAACTGGTTTAAGGCTAGCTGGGAAAGGAGTAGCAAAAAGTGCAACAAACCATGGATAAAAATCACCGATCGCTAGAGGACACAGCAGCAACAACAGCATCGAGGTGTGTCACTGTCGACGCCACCGATCGGAGCCAGGGCTTAAAATAGGGCACACGGTTTGAGTTCGCGAGCGTGGGGTGCACACACCAGCAGGAATTGCTTACTACAAACGCACACATACACTGTATTGGGTCAGCTCTCTTGGGTCCGGTGGGCGTCACCAACCACGCGCTTCCAAGGGTCGAAGGACGACGAAAGTAATGCAAGTAACTCGACCCCTATATCCCTACCACCCGCCATACACCGGTGATGCTAACCAAGTTTACAGTGTTACATAAAGATAGAGAAGAAGGGACAAACGAACGAAAAAGAAAATATACAAGTGTAGTGCAATTGATCGAGACCTATTTTCGACGCTCGCTTGTAGCTAATGTCATTAAGCTGATTAAATTGTCGCTCCGATGGGCGGTACATGTTGCCGTTGCCTGGAAGGTGCCTCTAGCTGATTGCTTACATTGCTTACTGCATCGAAAATGTAGGTTGTAGTGCACTGCACATAAACAGCGTGAAAGTGGTTTTGTACACTATTTGCTACAGAATGTTATATTTTAAAAATGATTTATAGCTTAACTGTTAACAAATGTGTAGAGAATTGCATACATTTGGGCGTTAATGTTAATCGATCTCCGTAATGCACACGTAACATTCTTCCCATCATGAATAATAATTAATTTGACCTGCCAATGGGTTCAGTTTTCTGAATTATCGCGTACATTTAGGCTTAAGTATGCCCGGTGGAATTACAATAAAAAACATCATCACACACCCCACACGTTAAGTAAACATGAACATAAAAGCCACCCGTTACATGAAAATGATTCCTTCCGGCAGCAGCAGCAGCATCAGCATCAACGTTAATTCGCGCTCCGTCGGGTTCTCCGTCGTCGAGTGTCGAGGTGACGGAGCTTTCGTAATAATTGTCGACCTCATAGCACCATAACGGCGACAACATAACGCCTACGTATGGCGCTTAAAGAACACGAATTAACAACACAAAGGCAGCTCCCTCGCCCGCTAGGATGGATTGGGGAGGCATACATATTGAAGAAAAAAAAAAGCACACGCACACATCTACTGGTGGTAAGAAGACATCCACCACCTTTCCGCCAATGGGTCAAAGCCAATAAAAAGAGAACACTGCCAAAAGGTTGACATTCTCGTCCCGAAACCGCCACGCGTGGTTGGCGTTGACAGGCAGCAAATGATGATGATGATGATCATAATGTTGATGCCCGTTGATGTTAGTCTGTCTGGCTCTAAAATGACACATAATGATGGTGAGTATTGAATAACCATAAATCACGCACGGTGGTACAGTTGAACTGCCTTGATCTGCCGTGGTCGCGCGATTGATTGACGGCTCACCCATTCAGTGGGGTCTCCGTCTTCTAAAGTGACCCGAAGCGTGGCTTACAGCGCTCCTGTGAACGGTGGGCAAAACTATTTGTGCAACTTTATTCCATCAACGCAATCGCAGCAAAAAAAAAGGTGAGGAAAGATCAAATGACACCCGCACGCCTTTTTATGCAATGCACTTTCTTTGGCAGTTATGGCAACGTGTGCGATAATGGCGTTGATGTAATGTTTGAAGATTTTGAGGCTGGAAAAAAGAATTCCATCCGAGAATAAATGAACACAAATATTTGGCAGGAATTTTCGATAGGAATTGGGAAGCTGTTATGGTGAAATTGAAATGAGAATGCGAAGGAATTGGGAGTCAAATTTGAGGCAATCCTTTCGAGCATGTTTTTTTTCAGTTGGATCCCACATCAAATCGTCATACTCCAAGCTGCTTACTAGAACAAAAAGCTACTATTTCAAACGAACCCACCTTGAACGGCACTAGCACGTGTACATCTCTTCTAGACATCGTACCAGATGCCTCGCCCTCCAGAATGATAAACCGTAACAGCTTCCAGCATCTAGACCTGATGCTCCATTGCACCCAATCCATCCCTCCCTCGTGCCGAACCGTGGAACAGGGAATTCAATTAATTAAATTCCTTCGCTTTTCCGTTTCACAAACCGCAAAAGAAAAACACTTCCAAAAGTCACAGCACCAAATGGTTCGGTTTCGATGGTACCGGAACGCCGGTGTGGAGGAGCTAAGCAACCATGGAGACGTAACAAGAAACATCAAACATTCGACAATTTGTCTCGGAAACCAGCCAAAGAAAAGCAACCAACCCCGTAGACCGAAACCGGGGACGAGCAGTCTGTACTTTAATTGTGCGCTTCGGGTTCGAGTAGCAACATTTTCTATCCTCTGACTTTTAGTATCACTTTTTTTGTTCGGTGCTGTTGTTGTTATGTGGGGTGTTCTCTGATTCAAAGCTCCCAGTTCGGAGAATCGATAAAAATTACATGTACCCGAAAGCGACCGATCCGATCGATCGGTGCTGTTCAACCGTGTTGGAATAAACAATTTCGATCATTTAATCGCCTTTTTGCCGCATTATGCTTGTTATCGTTCTAAATTCCTTAAAATAGCTTGTTTTCGCGATGAAAACGGCCCGCAGCAAAACCGAAAAGCCGTGAAGGTGGTCGGGAAAGCGTCAGCGAACGAAGCAGCGGCAGCAGTAAACTGACGCCCGCAGCGAGCGCAGCGCTTCCGATGGAAACTTTATTCGACATAAAAAAAACCCGTACCGGGAGACGCGGTTCAGCGTCTGCCTGAATGATTCTCATTCCAAACCACATTTCGGCGCGTAATCCAACGGATTTAACTACAGCGGATGGTTTTTAAAATACGCCCATTCCTAGTCGTCTCTAGGCTGCTTTTTGACACCCGCGTAACGATCCACATCCTTACTCTTATCGATTGAAAAATAAAAAAAACGAATAAAAGCTGGACGTATGTTTTAAAAATAGCTCAAAAATAAAAGTGGAAGTGAAGTTTGATAGCTTCTGACCACAACGGACGCTCCATGGGATGATTTACTTATTTTTAGCATCCTCAGTTCAAAAACTGACGCTTGATAATAATGTTTGACGTAAACGCGCACCTTAAAGCCGTACAAAATTTATCCTTGCAATAAATTAACTACCTCGGGGCTGTTCACCCTCAAAATGCATCCATTTCCGCACTGCATTCTCTTCCAGAAGCGGAAACGATTGCATGCTGTATGACAGCTGTCAAATATGCACATAAACAACATGCTTCTAGTGCAACAAGTACTTCGCAAACGTCGCACCGGATGTCGTTTATCAACGTTGCACACGCGGTGAATTATGGCAATCATCAAATCAATATCCTTGGTGTGTTAGATTGCTCCTTACCGGATCGGGGTTTATTTACGCTCTATTGCAGGAGTGCTCGAGGTTCTTCCGAATATATTATAGCACCATTCATCTTTGACTGCACATGCAACGGCACTGCTGGAAGCGGGTGGTAATTAAGATATCTTGTTTATAACCAAATTGTACTGTGTACATTAAACTTCGTTCCGGAACTCTGCCTTCGACCAATGCCTCTCGTCATTGAACTCGTGAGCAGGATGCTTTTGTGCCGTTCGCCATGAAAACTTCTTTCCAAACTTTTCTGCCGTGCCGTATCGCAAGCCTGTCGGATTGCTTCCTTGTCAGCGCGCCGGGGTTCTGTGCGTATCTCGCAAAGGACATCTGGAGCTCGAAAAGCTAGAAGTTCAGCCTCCGGATCCGTGGGCACCTTATCACAGATCTTTGGTTTCCGCCCGGCAAGAGGCGGACGGGTTAGTGGCAAAGACACATTTGTGCTCTTTGTAACGACAACCAAGACGACGACGACAACTGCGGGTAAGTCTATAATTACTCCAAATTTTCAAGGTCCCCCAAGGCAACTTGTGCAATGTGACGGTGGCGCGACGTCAGTACTGTATGGCTTCACCGTCCGAAAGAACTTAAAATTAGCCTGGAGTAGCTCAGGCATCTAGATGGCCGTGATCGGAGACGGTGCGCCTGCTAGAACGCCGATCCGATCGCATCGTGCCCGAAACCGTCACGATGACATTTTGCCAGCACTCTACCCTCGCTGGGGCCATTCTTTCCCAACAGTAAAATTAACCCGGCCGTAAAGCATGATTTATGAAAAATGACCTCACATTGATTGTTTGAGGGTGTATGTGTGTAGGTGCAGTCAGCTGAAATGGCCAGGCTTCAGTATTGATGGGGACGCACACACTACAGCAACAAAAAAGCGACCAAGTAAGTGGTGGAAAAATAATAACGAAAATCGTTGCCGTAAGCAAAACCGCACGGCCGCTACTACATTATGAGGCGCTAAGGCACAAAAGGCGAGCAGCAGCAGAAGCAAAACGGACCGAACCAAGAGTCCGCTTGTTCGTTCGACTCGGTTAGATAATTAAAATTAATGATTGGTTGGCCGCATAGGATGGTTGAAGTAAGTAGCCACAGATACTGTGGCTCTGGCCGAGAACCAAGAGAAAGGTGACCGGAGAGTGTAGGAACGCGAAGGCCTGACACACCGCACCGTGTGGGGTCACCATTGGGTGTGTACCTGGGGAGGGAGTGAGGTTAAGGGAGAATCACCAACACCGTAAGTACACCGTAGATACTCGGACGACTCAGCACAATGTGCTCAGTACCCGCAACCGGCTACTACACTGTTACACCTTTCGGTGTTACTCCGCGTGTACCTGCACGCGGGGCGCACCAATTATTAGCCGACTAATTAATAATAGTGGAAGTTTTCAGTAGCACACACCGAACGCCACCGAACGTCCTTGAAATAGTTGGCCCGGTGGTACAAACTTCAAACCACAGACGCAAGCTTTTAAGGTTGAAGTGTTCCATCAAATTTACCGATCTTGAACCGGGTCAAAAGTGTAGGACACCGAGCATTGAGAGCAAGAGAACAAGACTGCGTCCGCAGGGTGATTGGAACGTCAGGTGAAGGACATTTTAAAGAGTAAATCGTTTGACAGAAAGTAAACCCTGTTTTATCCTCGAGGAATCCTTGAGGTACTTTGAAAAACTTTGGAACTTACAATCCTTCATGAAGTCACAAAACTTCAAACTTGTAGATTATAGTGAGATTAAACTATTCCCTCAGCACAGGTTATCTAACTATTTGGACCACTTTCTTGTTTGACTAGAATCACCGTAAACAGTTGTTTACCACCGAGGTGATATAAAGCCGCAATAAATCTGGTTCCACTTACATTTTGATAGAGCAAACCCACAACATCTTCCCCCGGAACTGTATACGCGCCCTGCGACCTCCCACCCCCATTATAATGGTTCCAGCCCGATGAAGAGCTCGACCACAATTATGCTACAGATTGGATACCTTTGCCCTGCCTGCGCTGGTGAAGGTGAACCGTGCTCCGGATCAAACTTTCTCATTTTATGTAAGAACCAACACTTGATCGTTTTATTGGCACCGTTCCACAACGCTGCCGCGAACCGATTGTGCACCAATCACCCAACCCCCAACAAAACCGAAAGAGAGTAAACAAATTTATAGACAGTAATTAATCACGAACAACGGGCCCAATCGCGGTGTGTGTGTGTGTGTGTGTGTGTGTGTGGGAGCGGGACCGAAAATTGGACTCCCTTACGTACGATCGTTTACGGTTGATTTTGCGACCGGTAGTGTTGTACCGTGCAGATAGCTCTTCTAGCAACCCTCGAAGCTAGCTTCGTTCTGCTAAACTCTGCTCCGGAAATTCGCAATGAGCGACGGGAAACGGCCAATGTGTGGAACGATTTGTTGTTATTCTTTCCGTTTGGCACCTTTCCGTTTCCTCTTCGGTGGGATAAGAGGTTAACTTTTCCATCCATCTCCCCACGTACGCGTGTCGGCTAATTGGGCCATTTTCATCGTGTAAACATAATGCTCCCAAATAAAACTAGCACCACGTGAACGTACTGTTCGCGAGGCTCCTGGGGCTGGGTCGAGTAGTTACGGGGAGGGTTATGTAACCACCCAGCATAACCTTTCGAACTGTCCTACTTCTCGATCTGGAGCACGCTTTGTTTGGGGATGACTTTTTCTATCAAAATCTAGGAACCTTTCAAACGGACCAGCCTGACATTTGTTAAATGGAAATTTTTGCGGCGGACAGAGTAAAATTAAAGGCCCGCATATCCAGTGTTAACCTCTTCGGAGGTACCAGCATTGAATTCCTCAAGAGATCTAGAGCACAAAAGACCATCATGATCACGTAAGGTACTCGTTTAAGATGTTTCTATTTTTTAGGTATTTTTGGAGAAACTTTCTTCTACGTCTTGCTGGCTTTTCTTCCTTACTTTACTCCTCATCTTTTTTTTTCAAGTAATAAAAAAGTAGGAGGCAGTTTTAGATCTTGCTCCCAAGGTGATTGAACCACATTGAACCAAACCGGGCTCAAATAGGTCGCCCTGCATGCCACTGAGGATCGCTTCAGTTTTTCAACTGCCATTTGGCACGTTTCAAACGGATCCGTACAAAACACATCTTCAAACGAACGTTGCGCAATCGGACCGCATCGATCATGGCACCGAGATCTAAGTGGTGCAACGATTCCTTTCCGCTAGCACCCGAGAAGCTAAACAAAAAAAAAAGAAAGCCTTCAGCACTCACGAAACCCACCGAAAAGGGCCATCACTCGGACAGATTTGGAGCAAAACATTTGCCGGCAGTGGTAGATCGCAAGATAGGGGGATGGTTTTTTTTTCTTCGCCTCCGTATTTCGTGTCCCCGCACAAAGCAAATGCTCCAAAACAAAACAACAAAAAAATGGGGAAGGAAACTCCACGCACCCAACACGAAGCAAACCAACCGAATCGTCGTCTCTCATACAACTCGAGATGGTCATCGTTCGATTAGCCGCGTGTGTGTGCTTTTTTTTGCTTTCCTTCCATTTCACCAGCAGCAGATTACGCGAACAGCACTAGCCACCGCTAAACAAGCCCCAGGAATGCCCAAGTGTCAATCAAGCCAAACGGCACACACACACGCCAAACCGAGGCTCCACTCAAATTTGAAGTTTTTCTTTCAAAAATTGCTATTTTATGAGCGTATTGCAACGTACGGCCCTTCTCCGACCCTGTTTGTTTGTGGGAACGCACAATGGAACGGGCACAATGGTTTGTTTTCATGGGAAACGTTTTGTGCCTTCAAATTGCCCATATGGTGAGCCGAGGATGATGGAGATGTCTACCGGACATTAAAAAGGCGAACCATTTATGTCTTGGGTGGCATTTGGGGATTGAGCAGCGATGACTCCTTAAAAAGCTTTCGAAGGTTTTTTTGCTATTCAACCCGCTCGAATAGTTTAGATCATCCGGATCAGCTTCAAACACTTAAGCTGATGGGGCTGTATCAAACTCTCGTTTATGATTAACCTAACAATTTGTGCCATTTACATAAAAATGGATCATATTTTGTCATTACGAAGCTTTCAAATAACATGAGTGTCGTGAAAAGCATGTTTAATATGTCTTGAAACGATTATTATGCAGTTAAGAATACTGAAAACACTATTTAAACACGGAACTGAAACATATCGTGAAATCCGTATTGGAGGTATTTATTTTATTTTATGACACATATTGAAGAATTCGACCTTAAGGCTTGGAAAACGTTTTGAGGAAGTTAAGCTCGTCATCACTTAAGAGTTGACTTATTTATAGTACCAAAAACGTCTACAATAAAACTTCAACGAGGCTTTACCATTTCAATAAATAAATAATATTATAACAATACTTTGCTTTGTGTATGATACAGTAATTACTGGATTTGAAATTTTTGACTATCGAGAAGTTGTTTAGAAAAACATTTGTGTAACAGCTCCAGATACTTTATTTTATACAATTTCTCATAATCGGCCTGCCAGAGAAGCACATAACTCTATAGTAGGTCACAAAAAAGCACAAAAAGTGGTAAACGCACATTGCCAAACCCAACACACATTCCATTCATTTACAATCTCAGCACAACCTCTCATTTACAAACCCCGAACCACAGCCACAGATAGCAACCGGAAACAATGTTGTTTTTTTCTTTCGGCTAACGGTAGCAACTGTCCAAACGGTGGTACCAGAGTGCAAAGTTTTCAAACATTCCCTTCGGTCTGACCCTTCCGCGTTCATGATAGTTTTTTTTTCTCTCCATGTTCGCTCACTCCATCCATTTGACCGAAAAATTAACGTACCATTTAGAAGCGCGCGGTTGGAAAGCATTTCAACCTGAACATTGACAGAACAACCCGCCCGCTAGCATTTACGTGCGCTGTAATAGTAATGCCGGGGAACGGTGCTCGTAGAACAAGAAAAAGATGCATCTCCATTTTCCACGCCCGGTCGGGAAAAAGTTTTTCCACCCGTATCGACCGGGGAAGGTGTAAAAGGCACGAGCGAAATTAATTATACAGTACCTTCTTCTATCACCCATCGCACGCGGATGCTGACCGGGTTGGGAGAGGGGGGGGTGGAGGGGTGAGTGCCTATAGGGGTGCATTCGTATGCTGTACGGAAAGCAAAGCACCATTTCCCGACCTTCGGAGCGCGTGTGTGTGCTCGTGCCAAAGTGCTTTTCCGATACCGTTCGACATAATGCGCAAGGTGCATTAAGAAACGATTCCCAAACCCAAACACGAAAGCGAGTGAGAACGCTTCAATGGAAGAGAAAAATTAACCGTTTTTCCTTCTTTTCGGGAATGCACCCGTAACGCATCATCATAAAAAATAACTTAATAAAACGGTGGTACATTAACTGTCGAGCAGAACTTAACCTCTGTGCAAAGGGATGTAAATGGAAAAAAAGAATCTTCATGGCAAGTACTGCTATGGGAGAACTGTGTTTAGTTACTTCATTTTGACCCTTTCAGTTAATGGTTTTTTCCCAACACAACTGTGGTCAGTTTTATGATGTCTGTATTTTCCAACTGCACTCCAACTTTGGGCATTACGTAACGAAGGTTAGTTTAAAAAGAAAAACTCTCAATATTATACTGTTAATCTTTTTTCCCCTCCGTCGAACCACAACAAAATGGCACGCGCCCATTTGAAGCATCGAAGAAAGTTGATGAAGTGTGCAAAAAGAACCACTGCACATGATGCACTTGAAGCTTAAGAAGGAAGTGGAGTGGGAGAGAGTCTTAGCATTAGAGGACGGGAAAATCTGTTGTTTTTCGTGGCGAAAATGAGCGATCGCTTGTGCTTTCGGCACGCCATTGTGCAGCTGACATAAGTACTTCATTAGAGTAGCAAAAGGTGTTGATTGCCGGTCGATGTACCTCTTTAAGGGGGCAGCTCAACTACCTGCCATTGATGATGATGATGATGATGATGATGGAGGTTCTGAAATCGATCCATGTGGGCTAAAGAGGTTTAGCAAACAAACGGACACTGAAAGCAATTCGGTTATGTGCAAATTGAGTTCCTAAACGATGAGGTGTAAGTAACCGTGCCTCGATGTGTAACACTGTTCATTTGAGGGTTTTGCAACTTGCATGCGAGAGTAGAGTGAACGAGTGTAATTGTTCATTATTTTTATGTAATATGATATGACGTATGCAGTGTACGAAAATGACTCCTATTCGGTACTTTTTGCTTCCTTATTGAGAAAATCACAGCCAAATATTTGCTTTTAGCTGAAATTCTAACGATAAAAGTAATCGCAGTTTATTTCGCAATATTCTGTTCTGAGGCTATGGTTCTGCTTCTGATGGACAATCCTATCCTCATTCGATTTTTGAATATCTTCCTGTTCAGCTCAAACCAAATTTCCAAATCCTCTTAGTTATTATTTGTTATAGTCGTTTCCAGTACGTTGGGAACGATGTCGTTTGACTGTATGGGTGTTTAAAAAATTCTATTCAGAATAAGTTTGTTGGTTTAATGAGTATTATTGCTCATCTTTACGTTCTTAATTAGAATAGCTCAGAACATAG
This sequence comes from Anopheles minimus, assembly GCA_000349025.1. Taxonomy (NCBI): domain Eukaryota; kingdom Metazoa; phylum Arthropoda; class Insecta; order Diptera; family Culicidae; genus Anopheles; species Anopheles minimus. Next base: position 5,171,059 of record KB664165.1, read on the forward strand.
CTCCTGTAATATCTTCAAATGATTAAATGATATTATCTCCTTCTATAGCACTACAACCTCGAGAGGTCTTGGCTCAAATTGATCCGCAATAGGGTATAGGTCAAATTCTCCTCCGTACAAGGGAACAGGCTGGATGGGATAGAGCTCCGTACCCCGTACCCTTTTGAAAACCAGCGCCCTTATCACCTCGGCCACTGAGTCGCTCTGATACAAATGATTTAGACCTGGTTTTTAGATTTCTGGTTCAAAATTATTTTTAAATTAAATTCTTTAAATGAAGGTATTCTAAATATCCTTTAATGCCAAGAGCAGTAAAAAAATGGTTAAATCTTCAGAGAATAAGCAAAATAAAAAAGGTTGCATACCTTCGGGGGTAGAAACACCTAACACGTTAAACCGACATGGAGAGTTAAGAACCATGCGCTGTTCGTAATATCAGTTTACATTAACGACAATATGAACCCACGAGTAAGTAAATATTAGATTTAGTCACATAACTACAGTGAACCACATAAGCACTATACCCACAAATCAATAAATTGTATCCTTTATTGTGCAAATGTTCAGGATCCTTCCGTGCAGGAGCAAAAATCTGTAGCAAGTTTGCACGAATACCATAGCGCCGCAAAACTATTCTAGCTTGTGCACTATAGTTAAACAAACAAAACCATTTGCCGGGTATTTTATTTCATGCACTAAACCAACCAACCAACCAAACCCAGCAATCATAAATTCGATAGGCAACAGATCGTTACGTTTAGTTTGCTCGCTTCCCATCAAAGCTCAAGCTCCGATTAAGGTCACACCCTGGCGTACTGTCCCGTTTTTGCTTTTGTTGTGCTTTTTTTCCGCAATTCGATTCCAAAACAACGACGTCACGGTAACGCGTTCGACATTCGCCATTCGGTGCGGTTCCATTTCTTTCCGGTTGCGGGACGAACGAGCAGAACTGCAGCTCGTATGAAACTAACCCTAGCAGCAACTGGGAAAACTGAACCGATTGGGGAATGCATCGAAAAAGGGGTCGGCGCAACAAAAAACCGCGACAACAACAAACCACCCTTTGGCTGGCTAGTTGTGGGGGGGAGGATAGGAATGGATTGAACCTAGCAAAAAGGATCATAGTTACCGTTAGCCACTTAGTCACGCTCGGTTAGAGCCGTTGTGCCGTTGTGTCGCAGTTTTTGTAGCCCCGCGAACTTCGCGCGACCACGATCGCGCCCATTCGCAAACAATGGGGTTATGGGTTTTCCAGCAGGCCAACCGCCTTGCTTTACGACAAACAACCATCAAAAACGCAAACAGTTTAGTGTGCTAAACTTTTGCACAAGACCCCACCATGAAGAGGCGCATGGATAGGGGATTGCAACGAGTAGAAAGATCGTTGCATATTTCACGCCCACAAGCATTGTGTTGTGTTTGGAACATTACAAACTTTCCCTCCACCTTTTTTTTTTGTTTTGGCGGAGAGTTCTTGGACCACCAGGGTGGATTGCTTTTGCGAGAATCAAGTTATGCGGCGATGTGTATTCAAAACAAATCGTACATGACATTGCGGACCATTTTCAGGGTGATAATAAATTATCAACACCGCAATAAAACGATTATGATCGCTCCGACATTGCCATAAGTCAGTGATCTATCCAATCAAAACATTTCTCGCTTTATTATCGGTACAAGGAATAATTTTTAATAAATTTAAAAAGTCACATGTTTGTGCCGTAAATTAATTGTATCATCCAACCTGTCATCCAGCGAAACTCCCCAGCTAACGCTGGTCAAACATCAAACTACGCATAAATTACTACTCTTGTAATCCTTTTTGTTTCCCGCACGCGATTAATATTCACTAAACCAATCGAACAGTGAACCACACCGTGGCACATAAATTAAACCCGTGAAGTGCCACAAAATTGTTTTAAAGTGATGATCGAAATTGTAATACTTCTAGCGATTATCGTGGGTGCATGCACACACAAACCGGGGCACAGATGCACCCGAAAACCATAGCCCGTTGTACGCCGGAACCAGAAGCGTTTAAATAAAATGTTTCAAATTAATTGAGATGTACTCTCGGCGAGGCAAATAGTGTGTGCACCTATGCCAACGCGTTACATTTTCGGCGGTGAACGGTTGCAAACATGGTGCACTTGCATTTCCGGTTGCCGGATGCAGTATTCCCCCCCTGGTGAGCTACCCCTTCTGCTACGCTATCTGAATGACTGTGTGTGATTTTAATTATAGCCAATGTCCGATCTGTCTGCTGCAACCAACGTCCTATATGTCGCCCATCAACCATTGGCGTGGCGAGGAATTCCATCGCAGGGTAGGGTAAAATTTAACTACATCCTTCCCATGCTGCACGGGGGGCCCGTGGAAAACTGGAGGTGAAATGAATGCACTCCGGTGTAATTTGCACCCGAGCAATTGTAATCATTTAATCGAGCGAAAAACCCACCCCACCGAACAACTTCCGGGGGAGGGTTTTTTGTTTTTCTGGGAAATAGAAGGATATAATTTTCGGGTTCCGGGCATTCTATGCTGGACAGCAGGCGGCCCACATCCGGGACAGGATATTGATGATGTGTTTACACATGTTTAGTGCCTAAAATGTTGATCCTCTCATGCGCCTGCCCACCAACTCGCTGCGGGATACGCTATCTTCCGGTGGTTCTATAAATACTGCAAATAATATCCCTCTGTCTAACCGTAACCCTCTTAAAATGGGGTTTGCCGATAGAGGTGGTAAAAAAAATGCCCAATCCCAACCTCCAAAAATATGCTATAAACACACTCTTATCATTTCCTCCAATCCTCCACTCTTGTTTGCCATGTGTTCAAATTTCATAATTAAACTGTCAACCATTAAACAGCAAGCTTATTGTTTTTCCACCAGAGTGGGCAAGTGGTGTGCCGGGAGGGAAACGAACGGAAACGAGCTGGATGGAACAATTTCAACAATTGCAATCGATATTGCAATTCCATTGCAGCACTTGTTGTTGTTTGGCATTCCGATCGGATTCGGATAACCGATTTTTAATCGATTTTTAATCGATACTTCAATAATAAAGTTGCCGGCAGGACGAAAATCGACGAAAGTGTGCACAACTTTTTTATTTGATTAAACTTCAATTCAGTATTTACGTTTTACTGCAATTAAACTGTCATCGATACGGGACAGATTAAATCGTTCGGGAAAACATACATTTATGATTAATTGTTCGTGCGCAAGACCCGAGTGCGTGTGCGTTTTTATGTTTTTTCTATTGAAAACTGTTGGAGATTAATTATTAGCACAAAAGTAAATTTCTTTTTTCGTCTCGAAAGACACTGGTTTGTTTAGAAAACAATGTATTTTCACATTCAATAGAATTTTATTCTAAGATCCTTTTACATTCACAATTGCCAATCGTTTTTTTTCCATATGGAACCTGTTTCCGATGCTTTACAATGGCTGACCGCAATTATTTATGTACCGATTAATGGAAGTAATGATGCCCCGAAGGAAACAACGTCCCCGAAACAGTGGGGAAAACTCCCCCACCCCGGTCGGTTGGGACTTTGGGTTTTTGTCATAATTAATTGTATAATTAATTCGCTCGTTAACCGCATGGAAACACTTGCCAGCCGGACTACCCACGCCATAGTGCCACATCCCCCGCACAAAATGGCACCCATTGCATGGCTAATTTCAATCCCTTACACTTGATTTCTCGGGGTTAAGTTCATGCCCTGGTTGGTTAATAATTCGTGCTCTACTGACGCAGCAAACCCACCGCACGTCACCATGCTACGAGGAAAATCAATTAAATTTTCCACACCTGCGGCATGTGTCTTGTGGCGTATTTTGCAAAATGGTGCGCTTTGTTTCAACGGAAACAGTAACGTTGCAAAATTGGGTTCGAATCTTAACAATACAACAGCCAATGGTCGGGTTAACGCGCTCAACCATGGCACCCATTCAATAGTCAAAATTGGACTGTTTTCTTGGCTTCCTTTCCCCCAAAAAAAAAACGATCTCTCGCAATCAACACCACCCCAACACACGCCATTTGCAACACGATCTAGGCGTCACGCGCGGTTACAATTAATTCGCTTTGCATGACGATCAAGTGGCAGTGATGGGTGGTTATTTTTTTGGTGGCGTTTTGCTTTCTAAGCTGAAGTAAATCGATTTCAAAGTTAAAGTCAGCATCATTTGACATCGACACGGTTTTAAACGATCGGCAAAGTGAATGTGATAGATTTATGCACAATCGAAGGCGAAAACAAAAACATTCAATTTGAGATCAAAAATTGGACTGTCATGTCATACATGATTGTTTTTCCTTTCATTATTTGTCATGGAAGATTTTTCCATTTTTTTCCGGAAACAAAACCTTTAAGGTTTAATAGGCCCTTTACATGAAATTGTGGATGGTATAGCAGTAACAAAGAATGCTTTACGAGATTATACAAAAAGTATTTTCAATAATTTTATATTACAAACAATTTTTTATAAAAATGCATCTTTCCTAGCTTAAAAACCTATCAATATTGATAACATGCGCGAGAAATAAAACACCCTTTATTCGGTGGGATCGTATTCTGGTTGTCTACTGGTTGTCGGAATACTTATAAGTATAGCAACCAAACTCGTTAAATATTTCCACACGTTAACCATTAATAATATTATAAAAACAAAACAGCTCAACTGTTTCCAGCTACTGTACGAGTTCTTAATTCCCTCCCCGGATTTTCCTGCGTCACGGTGGCGCTTCTCCGTATTAACCTCATTAAGCGTAAGCGTCATTGTACCTTCAGCGAGCAGAAAAGGTGTTGTAAAATGTAATTTCCACCTAAACATCATCAGCCCACCCGCGGCGAGAAACGAACAAAAGCGTGTCGCGCAAAATCTACCAACCAAAGAGGGATAGGTCAGTAATACGCCCGTAGCTCCCGATGCGCACTAACACCCAACCACCCGTGAGTCAATGGACGTTCTGATGAACGCTCCCCAACCACACCGGCACACAGCACACCTGGCGAGCGAGCCGGTTTCGGGTGTACTTTGACACACCGTACCGTACCGGTTGCTGATTCTCTGGGTGTTGTTTAATTTTAAATCAAATTACATCCGTACCGCCACACTGTACTCGAGTGCTGCACACGATCATCATGATGATCGGGCACGACCGGTGCGGCAAAGGACGGGGCAAGGAATTTTCCAATTTTCCGAATTTCAACCCTTTACCAATCCGGTTCCCAGCATGCCTTCAACCGACGATGACGGTGTTCGGTTGTGGTAATGTAACTGCCATTAACCCTTCTCACTGGGTGGGTGAGGGTTTTTGGTTCTTGTTGGGGACCTGCGGCCGGATGCTGCCGGTACTGTGCCACACTTCGCAAATCGTGCCAAGTCAGGTGTAAAATTATGTAAAATTGGCACAGTTTAATTGAGTAATTGAAAGAGGTTTCTCCCTTACTCGCTTAACCGGTGCGGAACGATACAGACGCGTCGCATCGAGTTGTGGGATGTTTTGTAACGTCTGCGAAAAATATCGCCCCGTCACCGATCGATGACGATTGAGACATACTTCCCGCCGTAAAGCAGAAGCTTATTGTTATTTATCAGACAATATTCCGAAAGGTGGCTTTAAACGTAAACTTACTTTCCTTTCGGTGCTGTCATCATTTCATCAATCTTCACTTCATCGACAGGAAGTTTGTTGGAAGATTAATAAAGTCTCTCTCGCTTGGGTTCCATTCCGGATGCGCACCAAGTGGCGAGAGGTTTAAATTAACCTCACCCAAACACCTAGTCATCGGTCTTCGGATGTCATGGTACTGACAGTAGCAGTACCCCAAAATCATTCCCTTCCGATGATCTGATTGGTTAGGTGAAGCATCTTAAACGTACAATGCTGAAACCGGGTCAATATTTCGATCGTGTTCTACCTACTGATACCTCGATCTACTTAATGAGCTGTCACTGACGGTTGCGGTGGGTGCTGGAACTTGGACTCGGGTATGAACTTACCGCTGGGAAATGGTGCCAAAAAGGAAATTAAATCAAAAAACCCCTTCATTGCACGCTCAGACGACCCCAGACAGTGGGTGTGGGGTTTTTTAATTTTTTATCACGAAAAATACGGCACACCCTGGGATTAAACATTTCCTAAAGTGCTTAAAATCTAGGACGGAAATCGAACCTGTCCAATTTGATTAAGAAGTCAATCAATTATATATACCACCACCCTTCATTCGCAGCGGTGCAGATCCGCAAAAGTTCTCAGCTCCGGTTCTTCCCGAAAGTTCCAATAACCTGTGACTTATTTGCTCTTCGGAAAGAAATGAAGGCAAGGCTTAAGAATTACGGCAAGATATTACCCGGTGCCTTCTTCACGGTAGCATTAACGAATGCTGACTGTTCCGCAATTTTTCATCACCATCTGGCTACCGATAACTTGCCGGCCGATGTGTATTAATGAGCGTAAAGGAACCCACCAGCTTTCACGTCGAAGACGAAGGTGACAAATTTGAAACCATAGACTAACGCGAATGATGTAACGACGACGCCTTAGAAGCGTTCAAAGGGAAAGATGCAAGATGCAGATTTAAGTGATAAAATGCAATTAAACATTACATCACGAAAGGAGGAGATCTTGATTGATGTCACCAGAAGGCGCGGATTAGCAGTAAGGTGGTTTCGAGATGCTTAATTCGGATAGTGCCGAAGGTACGCAAATAGTGAGTCATTATCGAAGCGTTTGAAAGCCCAAATCACTCACTTGGAAAGACTTGGAATTTATAAAGGTTGTGAGTAATTAACTCCTTACATGAGTCCCCTAAGGAATTTTGTTTGATTGAGGATTTGAAGGTTTTTTTTGTGTAACCGTTACAATCTTGTGTTAAGATTGACAAACGAGACTTTTTCCGACATTCAATTTGATTGTTTGGTAAATATTGCATCACGAGCCTAACACTATTATTCTTCAAGAAGTACTTGACAGCTCTTGGCATGTGCTGAAGAGATGCATTTATATTGAATATCATGTTTTATTTATTTTGTTGGTAAATAGAGCACAAAAAACGCTACTAATCAGCTGAGCTCGTACGCATTACTTATGTGCTGGGGAGCATCGGAGCATAACCGCACGAATGTCAATAGCTTACATTGACATTTCGAGACAAAAATGTGCAAGTATCCCAAAGGAGAAGGCACGAGCATCCGACCAGCAAACACTATGGCTTCTGCTTCAAAAACCTTTAATGTCAGCACTGTATCGCTCGTGCACTGTATCGCACAGTACACACTGCTGAAACAGAAACCTTTGCAACAAACCAAAGACCACTTCGAAAGGTAGGTAGCCTCATCCGTTTGCTCTTTATTGGATAATTTGGCTCGTTGTGAAGGTTTGGTCCAGTGTCTGCGGACGGGGAAACGGATGGACCACGCCAAAGAGTACTTGACCGTGCAGAATCGGTCAAGACAATTAATGGTAAATGTGGAGATGGTTAATAAAAAAACCAACCAAAAATTCCCTCATAGACGATGGGGATGATATACCGTATGTTAATGTAATACAAATCTCCTCCACAAGGTTGCGCACGTAAAAGGACGGTGTGCGACGGAAGCAACCGGCGAGACAGACACTCGCTCACTCGACAACCGATCGGGTGAATGGCATTTAAGGGTGGCATGGCGCTTGAATTTTAGGTCGCAACCACAAAACGGTGCATTCCTCCGAGTTTGTAATATGTGTGTGTTTACTCAACTGGTACAGAAGCGAAATATCATCTCCAATGCTACATTGTTGCCTTCATTCCAACGGTTAGCACTCGGCTCTTGTGACCATCCCACTTAAAGGGTGGGTTTTTGGTTGGTTAGTGAGCTCCAATGAAGACATGTTTCGTACCGTCATTTACCATTAGAATATTGGGCTCCAGCAGTTATTACATTCCAATGAAGGAAACCTAGTTGCATTCGTTTGTTTTTTTCATTGGACAAATGTCAATCATGTCAAAAAATTTGGTACATCAAGCCATTTTTAATAAGAGTTATCTTAATTCTTGCCAAAAACAAAGAGAATACCACTTCAATTTAAAAAAAACCTTGAACTTTAGGAGCATGATTACGTTAAATCCCTTTAAATATATATACACGAACACTTTAAATTCGTTAAACATGTTTCGATATCTAGAAATCTGGAAGTGCTGTTTTACAGCACTACAAAACTTCAACGTCAGACCATGTCAATACTTATTCCAGCAAAGTAATAAAAAAAAAATCTACCAAGAAGGACACGAAGCTGGTCGTGATATTTTTTCGTTCCCAGCTCTATTTCCAGTTTAAATTAAATCTTGCTGCATGATATTCTTTTCCCTTCCCAATCGACACCTGGTTCTGGTTCACTACTGAGAGTAATGTTTTTTCTTCTTCTTTTTCGTGTTTCTTCATCCCCATTTCAGATCGTGTCTAGCAGCACACCCGGGTTATTGCATTGCTGCTCCTATCCAGCCTTTGCTAGTGTTCGACTATGTACATAGTTAGTGCCAGGTAGCGCTGGATAGCTGCAGAAGAAATCACTCAGACACGCTGGGCTTACCTGGGAACCTTGAAAGATTCTACCTCCCCGAAAAGGGAAGGGTGATCATTCACTCCCAGACACCGATGCAAACCACTTTAAGATGCCACTCCACGCTCGAACGCTACAGAACAGATCCGCCGCATTCATCAAGCGTAGCAACACTCGAACAGCCAGAAGGTTTTCAGCCGATTGAGATGGAGCACCGAGGGTGAAAAGCCGTCAGGCTTTATTACGTAAAGGCTTTGGCATTTCAGCACCGAACCGACGGTGGCCTTTCTAGCGTTTCGCCTTGCCCGATGTGCAGAACGTGTTGCACACAAAACAAAACTACGAAAAGAAAAACAAAAGTGGACTTCATCAGATGCACAAACAAAACAATTTGCTCCGGTGCCCGGAATGGATGGCACAATACGGGGTACAAATCGTGATCGAGATCGTCGAAACACTCTGCTCGAAGGTAATTAGCAAATTAGCAAACTTGCTGGATTGAAAGAAAAAAATCTACGGCTAGGTGTTGATATCATCCATCTACAAATGGGCGCGGGCTAAGACATGAATTGCTGGCAACTATTCCCTTTCGAGTTCTACATGGAACACAAGGGTGGATGAAGCTCTCTAGTCGTCCAGTGTTCTAAAATGAAGGTTTTTTTTTCTCCACAGAGCTCCCTACTACCGACATTTAGCGGAGGATCTTACAACACTTAAATCTAAACCGCCCCAAAAACCTTCTCGCTCGAGAGAAGTACATCTATAAATGTACAGTTTACACACGCTAAGTGCTCTCCGCTCCCCCAAAACGTCACTGAGATGACACTTAGTACGGCTCCATTTGCCGTGAAGCGCAACCCGTATCCAGTAACCTTGATTTTTCACTATTTCACCAGCTAATGGGCAGGATAAGCGAGCTGTCATTTACAACCGAACTCACTTTAGGCACCATTATTTCATGATTCCATCCGATTCATTTCCTAATCTGCGCGGCCCCTTCCTACCACGCCAGAAAAGACATGCAATCTTTCTTTCTTTCTTTTTCACGGTAAATGAACGTCTGCACAAAGCACACCGAAACTACCAACCCATTCAAAACCATTCTGGTTCGATGTAAGTGAAATTGGTCGACTTTGTCGACATGGTTCCAAACCCCGGCAGTTGCTGCCAACGCTGACCTGGTTCGCTTGGGCCGGGCCGGTAATTGTGTCTCGCCGCGGCGGTTCTGCATATGTGCACAAATAGATCTTTTGCACCGGTTCGGGCCGGCGAACAATACCCGCGCCATATTGCGCCATGCAGAGGAGTGAGAAAAAAAACCCAGTATGCACTCCACTCTCGGAAGGTGAAACTCATCAGATGGGAAACAAATGTGCTCCCACTCTGCTGTTCAAAAGTGGCCACCTTAACGCTCCCAAAGATCGGTTAACCACGTTCTGAGCCGATGGTTATCTTGCGATTGGTGCTTTCGACCTCCTCGTTTGTAGCACGAAACTACTTAAAATCTCGATACCACCTCGACTGTTACACATTTTCAGTTTTTCATCATTCGCCATCTTCCATCAGGCCCCACGACCGTATGGGGTTGACCCTGGTACACCTCGGTGCGGTATGTGCTTTGGTCTGTGCTTTACTTCATCCACCCGGGCGCTCGCGTTTGTGTGTCCAAATGCGACCCAAATTAGAGTAATAACCCTAATCACCCGCTCGGTTAAGAAGCGGTGCGTGTTTCTTCACGCACCGTACATACATCCGTATTGGTCACCGTTTTGGCGTGATTTACCGGACCAGTCTACCGGGCACGTTTCGTTGTCGTGTAAGACATGGAATTTGGGGATGGTGCTTCAATGTTTTTTTTTGTGTGTGTGCATATGGGTAGCGTTTAATTAAGGTAGCGCTCGCACGAAAAACACTAACCCCGGAACAGGAACTGGGATGGAAAAAACTGAATTTGAATTGATTTCATACGGGGAGATTTTCTGCTGTGTAATAGTCGGGGCGATTTCGCTATGGCTGTATCATTTGAAGTTTGGGGAAGTTCAAGGTAAATGTGTTTAGGTGCACGTAAAGTACTGAGATCGTTTTCCACTTTCAATCACATTTGATGTCCATAGATTATTAAAACGAAACGGAACGAATTATCTATTTAGTACCAAATAATTTGACACTTTGCGATTTCGATCTTTTCCGCTATTAGATTTAATTTCACACCAGAATAGAATGGGTTTAGGGTGAATTAATTCAAAATTTTAGGTTCTTGATTATTTGAACCAATTACCAATTGAATTATTGATTCTATTTGAATTGAAAATTTAGTATTTCTGGGTAATGAATCAAAAATGGATAACGCTTATTTAATAAGAAACGATAAGTTTTCTTATTAAATAAGCGTTATCCATTTTTGATTCATTACCCAGAAATACTAAATTTTGGGAATCTTCAAATTCTCTCTCTTCTAAGCTCCCAAAATGGGAACGGCTCTGTGGCCTGATGGATACCTGCACCGGTGTTCATGCAGCAAGACCAAGGTTCGAATCCCGTCGTTCCCCATAGTGAGGAATGATTTTCCTGTGCGGACAAATTTTAAATCACGGAGGCCATAAATAAATTGCAGACCAAGATCTCTCGTGGTTGTATAGAAGAAGGAGGGAACTCCCAAAACTTCTCATAATATGTTGTAGAATGTAATGATCTACATCCATCCAATCTATTTATTAATTCTGTAGTACACATAACACGCATATAATCGAACCTCCAAAAGTATCTATTAAATACATCAGTGTAACACACATTTCTCTTAGCGCATTATTTCAGCATTTACAACATCTTTACCAACAACTAGCATAATGTTTAATTAGGTAAGCATAAAATCTGTATGATCATAAAAATGTGCCCAGTAACACGAGACTTCAAAAACCCCAATCGATGGAAAAAAACATCACGCCATGAATTGTTTCTGATCATTATCATCTCGTTTGAAGACGGTGATCGTTTTTCATGCAAAGAATTTTGAAACAAATGCCCGCACGCATTGTGGCGAGCGTGTACGCTTCATTACCCACAAGTCGGGGCAAAGCATCCCATAGTAAGGCACAGACCCCGTTACAGCTGATGAGTTGTAAACCAGTTGTAATTAAATCGTTGCTACATCTGCTATACACATCAGTACAACAGTACGCCCAGGAGAAGACTCGGGAGCTGGGGTGGACCGGCCTGTGGGTCCGGTTGTCACAGTGAAACCTCAGCCAATGGTTTCTGTGTACCATAAGGCTCGTTTTCGCCACTGGAGTTGTTGAGCAGCAGGGTAAGAGAAGAGAAAAAACATCCCCACAACCGCCAGACAGTTGTTCAGAGTGGCCAGTTGTGTTCGATGATGATGACGACGGTACAGCAATGCGGACTCGCCCGGTGTTCGACAAGTAGTGTAGTAAATGTCGTCATGTCATTCGAATGTTGTATCGAACGGGTACCATTTTTTTCTTTTGCACGTTGGCTCAATACTGGGCCATAAATTTTCCCATGCCTGCAAACCGTACAGCACCACCATATCTGGACGGGTAATTATTAAATTCAATCAGTTTCGAGCGATTTTTTGTTTTCTTGCAAAAACAAAATGTGTCACACGATGAACACGATGGCGCACTTTCTGGGGCAGCGATGTCGCACACATTCCCCGAACAAAACTGTATCAGCGAACGCGAGCGCCGATATACATTGTGTGACAAATTTGCGGTAAATTTCGCACCTACGACAAATTGTTGAAATATACATTTTTAATCAAATTTCGTGTGCGCAACCGGCCGTTCCAGCAGTTATTGTCTCTCTCTCTCTTTTTTCGTCGTGCACCATTAACGAAATTAATTTTCTTTATTTTCTATCAATTAATAATGCGATTCCACCGTTCACTACGAACAGGGGACAGACGCATGAATAATATTTATTTTCTATCTGCTTGCATCCATCCGGGGCACACTTCACGTTAAAACATGAATGGTTATGGTATTAAAAGTTGCATTCTACAAACATGACTTCTCACCTTTTTGTTGTTGCTGGCTTTATCTCTATTCTTGGCGTGTCAATCTGAATATGAGGGTAAGAGAAAACGAAAAAAAAGCTATTAATTTAATGATTATCACGACATTGTTCACAATGTTGTTGAAATCTGTTTTACTATCTTCCATTTCCAGCTATACGATAATGAGATTGATTGTTTAGTGAGTGATTACACACACGAGCTGTAGTTTATCGAAAAACTGGTTGATTTAACAATGTTTTTAATACACACAACTCAACGTGATGTTGGTAAATTGTTGCCGTGATAGGTTTTTTTAAACTTTACCTCGTTGTGGATCATTAAAAGTCATTAAAAAAGTGTTTTTATTTTCTTCTGATTCTCATTGTGGTCATTTTTTTTTATAACTTTCAGATGTTTATCAGATGATCGGTGGGACTTATTAAATAATGTCTCTCTCATTTAATGCTCTACTTATATTTGAAATTGAGAATTAAATAAAATTGGATGACAAATAAATTTAAAATTACCATCTTAAAACATTTGTGCACTTTCAACACTCGTGTGCAAAACTTCACCACACCCTTCGAAAGTTCACCTGATGTTGCGTGTGATTCATAGGAGTGCGATGAATTTCTAACCGTTCGTCTACCGTATTCGAGCCACGGTCAATGGAAAACAAACATAGTCCACATGACAAGCTTTACCTATTCGTGTTGTGCGGTCACCACGAACATATCATATCCGTAATTGGGTGAGACCGGTCAGCATTAGAAATAGACATGAAAAAGGGAAAAGAGGAAGGTACAAACAAAAAAAAAACATGGTCGAACAAGACGATAAAAATAGTTCCAACTTTCTACCAGAATGAAACATCGCCGGCCGTCTATACGCTGGAACGTGCGTTGCATAGCGCTTTGGGAAGCGAATGGAGCAAACACTTGCCCAACGGGGGGTGACCAAGGAACCGACCCGTCCCGTCCCCGAAAGCAGTGAAAATTACACCCAATCAACACGGCGGGAACGGACACTGAAATGAAACCGTTCGTCTGGATAGTGGCCCGGGTGCTGGTCAACTTTCTTTCGTCTGCACACGAACGTTGCCCGGCACGCTCGGCTGTCGGATGGGCCAATATGCTGTAGATTTGAGGGTAGAAAAAAGAAAAGAAAGAACGACACGCATTTCGAAACCGAACCCACCGGTGATCGTGCGTCTTGGGTGCGGTCAGGGATCAGGGCGAGACAAGTGAAAAGTAAAATCATAACAGAGTGCCGACACGTCGCATGCTGCGGGCGGCCATGCACTACCAAACCCTTTTTCCTATCTGTCGAAACCCGCACAGTAGTGTACGTTCCGCAAGATCACGATCGGGGCGAAAAAAAAACGAGACACCTAATGATGGGACGGGAAAGTGGTTTCGCGAAAGAAAAGCACGCCCGGCAATGGGTTTGGGCGACTTTTCCTTTAGAGCAAGTGCATTCTACTGGTGAAATTCTTTCATTCAATGCATTCGGATACTCCCCGTGACCCACTAAACGAATACTGTGTCCGGTGCAAATGTTCCAAGTGGAGTACATTAAAGAGATATGCTGCAGAAACTACCTTGCTTCATTACTGCTTCGCAATTTCTCGGCCTTTAAGCATATTCCTAAACCACCAGGTGCAGCTTGGCTGGGTGCTGGAAGCAAAATGTCTTTACGGTTGAATGATTTGCAATATGGCTAAGCGTTGGTGCTTGTTAATCTTCTTATCACAACTTGTTCATGCCGAGCGCTCCATTGCAAGCCCGAATTCCGTATCACACGAAGCACAGCATGTTGGCTGAAGTATTATCCTTATCACACCCTACTTGCATACCTGCTGTTGAGAGTTACTAATCCGGCAATTACATCACATAAGGCGTACTTCCATCCTCGAATCGATAATTCTCATAGCAGATAGCATGCTTGCAACAGAGATGATGCACATCAACATCCTTGGAAGTCAGATTTTCATAGTGGAATCATGGACAAGTAATTTATTTGGAATTTCGGATAAGATTTGGGATAATGCCGGTATTTTAAATAGAATAATTAAATCTGGGAAAGGAACAGATCTATATCTAAACTCTTCCAAACTTACTTATAATTAAAAAATTGATTTGAGAAGTGAGAATTAAATTCTTCAACGATCAAACGATGCATTTCTAATTCTAACTAAATTGTACATGTTCAACTTTTCAAAACATGGAATAGTTCAGCAAATGAAGAGATGAAACACAGCGGATAAGGATTAAAATATCATCAGACATTACCTCAAATTACAAAACAATTCTAGGAGATGTCTGATAATGACAATTGTCTTACAGATGAAAATTACAGGAATAACAGAAATGGAAATTCTATATAAAAACCCAAGATGCGATGTTTATTTTTTTTTTAGTTTGAATCGTATCCAAAATAAGTTAAATTATAGCTTAAATTGCTTCATTTGTACAAATAATTCCATTTAATAGAGACGAATTAGGAATTATTATTTAGACGCTAGCATTACTTCTAAAACACAGGAGAACAAGTGATAGTACTTGTAACATAGTTCATAACTACCTTTGAAAAAACTGGACGATTTTCCAAAATCCACTATACTTCCTGATGAATCAATCATTTCCCCTTTTCTAGCTCAAACCTCTTCCTAAGATACTTTTTACAGGGAAGACGTTTTTCTCACCCAATACGGGACTCGAAGTCACCCCGGGGGGTCACATAAAATGGCTGCTGAAAGTCATTACAGTGATTGCAAGCTGCTACAACTATCATCCAACTCTGACCCTTCAACAGTGCAGCACAATGTAGCAGCGTTGGTGTCAATTAGCTGCACCATCAAATGCCCTTTGCTTTCTTCCCACGGTGCATACCAAAGAGATATTTTTTAGTTGTTTTACTTAAAATTTTCTTCTACCGTTAGCAGTGACTGTTAAAATGTAAACACAAAATATACTTTCCATTAAAAAATATACGTATCATATAAAAAAACTGTTTTCTACTACTGGATGCGCATTTAAAATTATGATTAAGTTGACGTAATATTCATTTATCTTATGACGCAATAGAATATGTACATTTTCTTAAGCAGAACGATGAAATTAAAATTGATATTAGCGGTAGTTTATCCGCGCACGCTTCTGCATGTTTGTTTGAAGTTAAAGCAACTCTCAACAAAAAAACAAATGGTTTGTTTATTTACTTTATACTCAGATAAGCACGTTCTACCTTTTGCCTTTCTTTCACACAATATCGTTCTTTTATGAGCATGCTGTTTTAGAGATTATGACACATTATTTTACATTAAGTAACATGTAACACACTGTTACATAATTTATCTAGTTAATGTATGTCAAATCAAAACCTTTTTTACCTTGATGTTTATATTACGTGACGTGTGGAAATTCCACTGGAATAAAAATCATTGCTAAACACACATTAAACTAGAGAAATCCATCAATCATCATTCTGTTTCATTCATATAGCAAACTTTAACCATTAACGATCGTTTTCTGCATTTTTTTTCTTCACTTCTTTATAAAGATATCCTACCTCTATCATCCATCTCACATCACTTCGTAATAAAGATGCCATTTTTATCAAACAAAACAACCATCTTTACACCTCATGAACGCTTCACACGTTACCATCGGCCATGATTGATGCACCGGCAAAAGTGCATTGTTTTGCAGGCGTCCGTGTGCGCCACAGATTCAACACTCCCACCGCACCCGGCAGACGTGAAAGTGCATCCGGTTGCATTTGCGAAATATCTTCACGTTGTTTTCCCTTTCGATAAGCGCATCTTCCACCGTGCCGTCGCGGCACAAAAGGGCGACAGAGAAATCGCACCGTTTATAGTCACTTATCAAACGTGAAGAGATAAACGTGGTGGGGATCGATACTGTTCGGCCTCCAGTGCGAACAGTTTGCCAACCGCACATCCGATCATGCCGACCATTAAAGAAAGGAAATAAATCGAAGTTGTGCAAAAAGGCGACTGATTGAATCTTACGGTCTGCTCCGGAATACCACCAAATGAAAGCCACCAGCGTTAGTTTAGTGGCGGTGTGGCATTTGAACCATTCGGTTGATTTGGATGATGAAGAAGAAGGTTAGGAAAAAAAACAGTACCATGACAGCAGTGTGGATTAAATAAGGAACGACTGAGGGACGAAGCGCCGAACGGGAACGGGGGGCACAGATTTACAGTACCGAATCCGTATCCGAAAACGTTAGATCGTGTCATACAATCAGCGTGTGTTTCGTGACTCAGGTGAGAAGGTTAATAGGAGGTTTCACTTTTACTTTTATTTCATCGCGGCACCTTGCGGCCGCGTGCACGTTTCGTTTCGTTAATCGTCTTACCCGGCTTTTACGCGGGTTCACGAGCGCTTGTAAGCTTCCCGGTATGATATGCTTTTCTTTCTGTTTCTCCCGTCTACCATTCCCATTTTCTTGCGGCTTTTTCCGCCCGCAACATGTGCGACTTGTCAAATTTTTAGTATGACGTTTCTATTTAACAATTGACAGACGGAAAAGTAATAATCCGCGTGCGTTCAATTCATGCAGATAAAGGTCAAAGGCATTGGATGTGGGAGATCAATACATTTTTATTGGTAATACTTACGTATACAAATGTTAATGTATAAACTAAAACATTCATGATCCAACTCGCCCAGTATTAGTTGTTTTTAAACATACAATTATAAACCTTTTGAACTAGGTAATTTTTTCGTTGGAAAAGGCAGTGTCATAACTCATTTTTCCTGGGAAAAAGAAAAATTATTCTTTTTTTTTTAGTATCAATATTTCTAGAAATTCGAGGACATTTGAAATAGCACTAATGACTATGAAAAATGACTCGAAAGAGACAGCAGGTAAAATTGAGCAAATTTTCTCTCGACACTGATATGCTGCACTCGATTGCTTCCACTTCCTTCCCAGCGTGCATTAATGGAAAAAGAAACCGTTTCAAAATTATTCACCTGCTATTTTTTTCTCAACATTTCCACACATGTCACACCGCGGCCAGATTGATAGCCCGGAGACTGTGATACCGCGTTCTCGTCGCACCAGCTTGCACCGACACCCCATTTACACATCACCAGGTTTGGTTGCTGGTGCAGTGTAGATATTCAGAAAAAAAATTGCAAAAATAATCATAAATCACTCACGAATTGGGTGACTGGGTATGTGCCACGCGTGTCTCTAGAGAAAAAAAAATCACACTATGTCGAAATGTAGCCTTTTTTTCTTTTTTCGGCAGATCTATGAATTTCTACACTCATCCGCTTGAGAGCGAACAAAAAATAACACCCCTGTGCAATACCCAAAGAGTCGGGT
The DNA here is from genome assembly GCA_000349025.1 of Anopheles minimus. Lineage (NCBI taxonomy): Eukaryota > Metazoa > Arthropoda > Insecta > Diptera > Culicidae > Anopheles > Anopheles minimus. The sequence goes on from KB664165.1 coordinate 5,188,996, forward strand.
CGGTTTGGAGGTATCGAGACACCGGTGGAAATACGGTGGATAATGGAATAATTCAGGAAATGACTTAATTACTAAACATGGAATTTCGGAACCGAGTAACCGAGCACGATGCCACCGGCGTGCCACACCATTGCAGCCACGTGTGTGTGTGTTGTGCGATTTTTATTTTTGCCATCACTTCTTTCGCTCTCTCTCTCACACACTAATGGAGCTTTTTGGTAGTGCAGGCGATGGGATATTTTTTTGTACCAACTTTACCTCATTGCCATCGGTACAATAAAATTTTCAACGTCTGTTCACACCATTTTGCTAACCAGCATCGCGAGCTGATGGTGAGGTTAATAGTCGGATGGCACAATGATTGAGACACCGGAAATAAAACCAAGCAAGGGGAGAGGGGGAGGGGGGAAGGGAAACGTTGGCCAAGCCGCGTACGCAGACGCGCGGTAGATGAATAATTGAGCGGTGAAATGAAACATTCGTGTCACGTGTTTAGGTTTCGAATGAAGTTTTACTAAGGTTTTAGTTTTTTATGCTTTTAGTATTTTCTCATCAAGTAAACTGATTAAAATGTGCATGAGAATAGCAATTTAAAAAGTGTATTAATGGGATAGATCATGCTAAATAAATTTGATGGAAAACAATTTAAAAGTTGTTAAACAAACACTAAATCATACGAAAGAAAATAAAATGAAATAAAATACGATACTAACATGAAAGAATGGTAAGTATATCCAACATAAATATTACAATTATAAAAAACATTGAGACAAGATGCTAAAACAGGACATAAGTAACGAAAAACAAGATACATAAGGAGGTAACAAATAAACAAACAAACGAAACAAAACATAAGACAGATGCATCAAATGAAAACTAATTAAAGTGATTCAAAACACTATCTTTGAATACTAATAAAACCTCTTAAACACATGCTGATAGCTATATATTATCTAAATACCATAATGATAAATAGTTTAAAATATCAGATCAAGAACTAAAAAATGACAAAAAGAAGAGAAGACAACTAAAACACTCTTTTCCATTTTAATGCCTTTTCACGCGTTATAAATGAATAAAACAAGCTTCATAAACGGATTGTTGCATTTGTTTGCTCTGGAACAACAAATATATTGTGACATTTAAATAAAAAAGCTCCCTTGACAAACGTGGCCTGTCTTGTTAGCTGCCACACAGTTGTCAACTGCCATCGTTCGATGTTCACTTTCGTTCGGAGCCGGTTTGAACCAACCGCCCATACCGATTCGGCCACTACAACCCCTAAATGCATCCGTTTGATAAGGAGGGTGGTGGCATTTAGCGCGGTGACTGTAGCAAACTCGCACTACCATCCATCCGATCACTTTAGAATCGCCTTTAAACCCACTAATAAAATGTCACACCCGGATAGGACGTCGCTCGTTATTCTCGAGCCACTTGCGTGCAGCTTCTAGCACGAAGAGAAAAAATCGGTCTGAAATTGTACAGGGTTAGCGTATCGTTCGGGGTGGAATTGTTGGTGCTTGCAGGCGAAACCAAACCCCCGAAGCACGCACCTCCGCGCCCCGGTGGTACCCTGGCTGGAATGATTTATGCAAATAAAGCGCGTGCACCTTTTTTTCTGTTTTTCTTCTGTTTTGCAATATAAATAAAAACTTTTGACCGGCACTAGCGCTCGTTGTCCCATTCGGGGCTGAGGTTTTCGTGGCGTTGCAGCTGGTAACGGGTAGTCGTTTTCCTTCAGCAAGCTCGTTTCGCCGTTGCATTCGTCACGAACGATCGCAACCGTGCTTCGCAGTGCATGTTCCCTGCACATGCATCAAACGACCAGATTGAGCAACAGGCAAAATGGCATCCACGCACCCGCACACCTCAGCACAGCCCAGCACACATGATGTCGCCTGTCATAAGCCTAGCTCGTTTGATTTCTTTTTCAAAAGGTTGACTCTAATGGTCTAATTATGAACAGGCCGGTGTCGGTGCTGGCCGTGGTGGTCAGCCCAAAACGAGTTGAGCGGATGTAGAACGAGCGAAATGTATAGCGATCATTTGCATTTTCAGGACCACAAAAATGCCAATTTGTGAATACTGTCACAGCGTTATATAAAATAATTAACGTCCCACATGCGGGAGTGGAGGGAAATATTGGCTAGAAAAAAGCAGAACATTTAGTTACTTTCAATTTTCAACGTCTCTTTTGCGTATATGAGCTATAAAAAGTCTCGAAATAATGTCAAACTATTACATTTTCCGCTCTTATTTTATGCCGATTTCAAGATATCAACTATTCAATGCCCCGGACTTCAACGCTAAAGAAATTCTAACATTTATTCTTCCAAAAACCCATCCACAAACTCACGTAGCTGTCCCGAGTACACGCAAAGAGTTGACCGCCACAAATTTCACGTGAAATCATTAATTTACTTAGTGAACCGTTTACGCCTCCCGCTGATAACGAACGACATGCAAAAGTTGTGACAATTTGTACGAAACTTTGTACGACCGTTAGCAGAGCGAGCAGCAGTAAAATAAAACAATCACAGCACGGTCGCCTTGCGGTGCAGTCTGTGCTACAGGCCGGTGCACTCTTATCGAGCAATCTAGAACCCATGCCCCATCCAGATTTGACCGCGCCAGTGTACCCGTTGTAGTTCGTGCCCGGGCCACAGAGCATCCGGCTCACAAAAATGGCCAAACCCGGCCAAGATCCGGCATCTGCAGTCTCAAACGGTGCGCGTAGTAAATCAATGTTGCACTAACTTCAAATTTAGTTACCTTTCAACGTGGGGCACGGTGTTGGGCTGTGCTTATCGAGTTCGGGCGATAACTTTTCGCGATGCCGGGATGCGCTCACACCTCTGCGGTCGACCGTCAACGTGGAGGCGAACGAGCATAGTCAACATGCGGCAGGTGCTTTCGCACCGCGTGAAATGTCTGCAATCGTAAGTTAGTGTTCTGGGTGAAACACCATGGAGTGCAGGGGTTTGCACATTGGTTCTTATCGTTGCAAATGAAACGAAACTATTTAAATGTTATGGTGAAACTATCACTAAAACAAAACATTTGAACAATAACTTATCATTCCGTAATCGATTTAATCGAGATTCACTTTTTATTTTGTTACTCAAATTCATGGAATTTCCATTAAAAAAACACATATGCCACATTTTCTTTAACTTTGTAACAAACTTATCTTAAAAATATAATATTGAATAAATAAATTCAATCATAGAAAAGAAATATAAAATTCGGTGAGTAAAACCCACTGCAAAATTGCCAAGTACCTGATATCAAAAACCGAAACGATCTCGCACTGCGCAGCAGTTATGAGAAGTTTTGATTGATGGTGAGAAAACGTTTTGCTGTAAGCCAAAATGGAACTGCTTGCATCAGAGCTCCGGTTCATCAACCAAAATCGGAACTTTTTGTTTTTGTTTTTCCTTCTACGAAACGTGCGAAGCACATTACCGAAAGCTGCCTATCGTCTATCGAAAGATTTTTATTTGCCCATTGATTAATGCACAATCATTCCGCCTGACAGCATCATCTTTTTCCGACTGATGATGCTGTTGTTTTACAAACTGCAGTGACTGAGACCATCTTCATCCGTCGACGGGTGTAGATTACACCTTTTCATGACACTCACAGACTGTTCGTGTTTTGTTTCCACTGTCAGAACACTGTCAGATTCGCGGGAATTCAGCATTGCATCAGAGCATTAACTGCTGCGGGCACTGGTTAGCTTGTTGACGATCGTGGCACGGTATGCCGATTGTGAATTTATGAGACAAATTGTAAAACGTGCCCCAAACGCGATCATATCATGAATGAGTAATAGGGCAATGGATAGATTGTTTTTTTTTTGCTGTCGTGGTTTGAAGAACAGCATGTAATCACTCGAGAATAATAACTATCCAGCTGTGACTAAATGAAGACAAGACAAGCCAGATTTGACAGGTCCAAACCTTGCTAAGGTTCTTGAGGACAAGCAAGACTGATTCGAATAAATGATATCATGGATACTCCAACGTATGGAGTATTTATGTGACCACAAAACACTTTTAGCATTAATAATTCAAATGAACATTTACTTGCGAGTTATTTCTTTAATTAAATTCGTTCAAACTTACGCTTTTTATTTAGTTTGTTACTCGATTTAGTTCCTCACCTGAAATGGAAGAAAAACAATATGTTAGCCTTTAACATCTTTCAAAAACACTTAATCAAAAACAAGCAATTGAAAATAACATCACTTTCAAGCTATTGGATTCTCAGCTTTTGTTATTCATTTGTGCTTATTCCTGATCCTTCTTTTTTCATCTGATAAAATTTATATTAAGATGCACTTTTACCATACACCTCTACCACGTTTTCGCTTCCCCTTTCAGCATGTCTCCGCCAAAACCAGACACCCATCCTGACACCATTCAACTTCCAATCCAATACCGTAATCGACCCACTTTCGTCCCCGGCAAATGTTGAATCCCTCTTAACAACAACAAAAAATCAACAAACACACACACACACACACAGGTGCTGCTTTTCTGTATTCATTTATCCTAATGCCGATGCAAACGCAAAAAAAAGAACACCTACTTCACCTGGGAGTTTGATGCAGCTCACCAACACCCTGATGAAAGCACCTTTCAACCTACATAAAAGCACCAAACAACCGGTCCCGCCGCATGTACGGCAAGCAGCTGCAGTACGCCATAAACGTTTACTGCTTGAAAGTGTTTGAAGAGATGAAAAGTCCGCCATTTAAAGGGCTCCGATTGGGGATGTAAAGATGCCGAAAATTACACTCTAACGCCGCTGTATGAAATTTGAGAAAAAGGGTCTGGTTGAACAAAAAAAAACAACCCAAAACTCCGTTATAGAACTGGTACCAGAAGCGGGATGGGATAGCGCTTGCATAGCTCGTTAATCAAAACTATGGTTCTCCTGTTTCGTTTAACATAGCTGACCGTTTATTAGCACACAGCAAACCGCAAGGCACACATACACGCGTTCGGCGTGTGGAAACGATGACCGGGTGGTGCTGGTCTCCGAACCAGGGACGCTGGTGATGATGGTGCCCCGAGGCCCGAAGTGGGTTGGTCTGGAACCGCTAAAGAGGTTCTCCAAACTTGCTACTCTACATTCTTTCCTCGCATGCAAACGAAAATGCAAATGTTCGTCTAATGAAAAGCATCCTTCCTTCCACCTCACTCGCGGCCTGAAACAACAACCCGTACGAAACGTAACGAGCTATCCGAATATCTGGAAATAGTTGGAATTGTTCGTGCAATCTAAGATTTCGATCCACCCGGTCAAGAGCTACCACCGGGCCCGGGCCTCTCGACCATTTGCCTTACCATCGAAAATAGCTCGTCCGAAGGCAAATTCAATCGAAAGAACGAAACCAAAGCCCATCAACTTGTAAAGTAAATAAACTTGGCAATCTAAACAAAACCCCCTCATGTGTACGTACACTGCTGGCCCGAAAGTGTCCGGAGAAGAAGAAAAAGCTATGCAATTTTAATCAAGCGTTTCGATCCCGATAGAGTAATCTAGCCGTTCGCTTTCCGGTTGGATAAAGTTCTCTGAGTCACAGCGTGGCAGCGATGGGGAAGGCCTTCGACGCGTACGAACCGGTTTGCCGATGGAGAACTGTAACGGCCGGGAACCGATCCAACCGTGTACCGAAATGAAGTCATACGACACACATGACACGGTGCCAAACACCGTCATGTGACTCCATCATGTAACCGTCATGCCTGCAAAGTGACCGTCAAAACCATTTCTGCTACCACTCTAACCTCAAATAGAGGTCATCGCCGTGTTATCGCAAGATGCATCGTAAAAATCGGACAAACTCACGTTGCTTGTGTGCTTTTCGTTTTTTTTTTTTTGCTTTTTCAGAGATAAAGATTCATAATCGCACCTCTTTGCTTCGTGTAATCCCTCACCCGGTGTGCTACTTTCCGGTGAGAAGAATCGGGAAACCCTGTTTCGGTGAGCCGGTTTTTCTTCCCCGCATGCAAGCGTGGAGATGTCGATCCTCTGCCGAAAGAAATGGGTCAACGCGGCAAACACAGGAAGTTCGCATCGGGTGAGGGCATTCGTGATCAAAAGTAGAGCCCCGATCGATCGAACCCAACGTACGGTGTGTGGGTCGATTTCCCTTTTCGGGTGGCATCTGGGCATCCGTTGTTCCATTCCAACGGCGTTTCGGTGGATTGGAGTACACCCGGCTTTGATCTGTTCGATCAGTTAGCACAGTTTACCGCATTCAAGCAAATGAAGGTAATTTGTAAAAAGGGCTCCAAGAAGAGTTTATTTTTCAATATCAGCTAATTGTTCTTAAATTATTATATGCTTGTTTTTGAGGAAACTTTTTCTTACTTATCTCATTCAGTTGTTCAATGTCATTTACATGACGTAAACTACTCATTATTTTTTATTTGAAAACAAAACCAGTATTTCTACGAGTTAATAATCTTCTTGCAACAATTACTACAAAGCCCTATGTCTTACATTTTTTTACTACGTCAGCTTCGCCAAGTTCTTGTTAATTTCATTTACATAATTAATGAAGCGGGTCAGATGCCTTGAGTGTTTGACTTTGCCTTCAGGGTATATAAATCATCCACAGCGTTGATTTGGGTTTTTTTTGTGAATTTTTTTGTAATTTTCATGAGTTATTTTCCCATGTTGGTAAAAAACAGTTCTAATTCTATTTTAAAAAATCTTGCATTTTTATTTGTTTTGTATGTACACAAGCTAAATAATTTTTTTACAAAAAAAAATAAGAAAAAACCTTCCAATCAAGGGAAAAAATAAGACCGTTCGATGTTAAACCTTCGAGTTTCATTTCTTCCTATAAGCTTTGTCCGGTTTCTTCACCGGAACATTACACAAACGACAACGCGGCACGCTGATAAGAATTACATTTTTCCCTCTTTCACTCTATCCTTCTCTTCGGTGACTATGCCAATGGTCGGGAGTCATCTGTAACGCCATCTTCAGCCAGGTAACCAGCAGTAATGGGGTGGATAAATTTTTCTCCCATTCCCCACTCCGGGTGAAACTATTTTCCGCTCCAGCTCGCGGGATCATTTGAATTGGCAATGGCTGACGGAAGAGCATTGCGCCTTCCCATTCGCGTGTCCATTTTCTCTCGGTGCGGTTTTAGATAAATCTTGGGTGTTTCAATGTCCCAATCAAACCGCGTTGATTGTGGTACCGTATTACATCCACAAGACTTACGACTTTTCCGGTGATCTGAACGGCTCGGGCATAAACGAAAAAACAGGCGGGATTAAGCGCAAGCCAATTCGGGAGATATTTTTTTCGTTTTTGTTATTTTATCGCATGCAGTTTGCCCACCGCGCTTCCACAAATCAATCAAACTTCACACACACACCGTCCACTTCCCGCGGTGGCACAATAAAGTAGTCGAGATAAAGCGCGTACCCATGGATGTGCGGGTTCTTCTGTGCGTCTCGGAAATGGTCGTAAAAGACGGTGTGTTTGCCAATCGTGCCTCTCTTGCATACGGACGAGTAAAAATGGAAAAAAAGGGCAACGAAATGCTAGCACGTTAGTGCCAGTGATGGGTTTGAGGTTACGTTAAGCTCATCCATCCTAAAAGGCACACCGTAACACACAAACACACCCAAACGGACGAAAGCAAACGCTAGCCTGGAAGTGAAGATACGCGAGAAAACTAAGCTACCCTTTCCTGAGCTGAGGCGATGTGTAGGGCACAGTGTTTCAACCCCACCGGACCGGAAATTACCGGCCATCGAGCATCGGCACCGTAAAATGGCTGCCCGCAAACGATGGAATGCAAACGATGGCTAGAGAAGCGCGAAGAGACGCCACCAGTTCGGCAGTGACAGTGATGGACCTTCTCTTTGTGGCCGCGGTACGATTGACTGGCGGTGAGCCCTTTCATTTGGAGGCTGTTTTTCCCCCCCTTTCCGCTCAGTTCCATTTCTTCACACGCCATCTAGGTGATAGTGCTTTCCCATTGTTTGTACGGTAGGGTTAATAATACAAGAAAAAAAAACTCCCGCAAGCAACTTCAATTGAACGATCATACGTGAGAGGTTAGGAAAAGCAAATTACACCACACCCAATCGGTAAAGTGTGGAGATAAAGAGAGAGTGTGTGTGTGTCTGTTCGGGGTCGAACCAAGCTGTCAAGCGCCACTATCGGGAACCAATTTCGCACCGGTCCAGCATGATCGGTTCATCAACCGACCGAGAGCGACCTGTCAACTGTTTTATCCACCGGAACCGGTGACGAAATGATTGAGAGACGAAACGAACAAAAAAAACACACAGAAAGATAGTTAATTGCTTCTTCCCGAGCACACACGCCCTTTGTATCTCAACTTTTTTCTAAGACAATCTGAGAGCTTTTTTACTTTTTATGAAGTTTCCAAACGTCTTGAAACGGCAAGCGGAAGCAGGTGATCATCATCGGTTGTGGAAAAGACATTCAGCGTTAAATTTGATTGGGTTACGATGCTTTATTTCCTTTCTACGGACATTTTGTTTCAATCGAACCATATTATGAAGGTAAAGCACTCAAACGATCGTTGGAAGACCGAGCTGTCATGATGAGTTCACCTGTCGCGCTTGTGGACTTTAATTAATTGCATTTCTAAAACCTTCATATACATTCACTTGCTTCTTTCCCAATCGAACCCAACGTTACATCTTCCAAACGAACAAATCTGTTCCGTGATATAAGAATCAACTGAACCGATGGTTAAATATTAAGCAAAACTTTATGTATCTTCGTAGCCCAGCGGAAGGAAACCATTTCAACGGATGGATGAGGCCACCCAGACCAACAGAAAGAAACAAACACAGAAAAATAAAACATAATCTCACGCTTCGGTGACCATGTGTTTTTTTACCCTGCATGTGGGAAGCGTATTTCCGTTCTTTCGGGAAGGGACGTACCCATTTGCATATGCCATCACCTCCTCTTGAGTTTCACATTTCCGGATTATGCGAATCGGGATGAGCATTTATAATTCTTTCTACGGTATTGTCAAGGCTAAACACTATACCTCACACGCAATAACAATAAAATCAGTTTATTGACCCCAAAGATGGGCTTTTGTTTCCGTAAAGTTCATCCTCAGTTTGAGTTATTTTGAGTTTTTTTTTAAAAAACTTCCAAAATGTGTTGTCTTTGTTGTTGTTCAAAATAATAAAAACTTTCCGAAGAACAATTTAAGATAATGGTTCTTTGATTACCGAAATCAGCCATCAATTAATTAATGAGCACACCTTAAAGTACAACAGAGCGGTCGCTATAAAAAAGTAAGCAAACAGTTTAAGATATCTTCCCAAGAATCCCCACGGTTCTCATCCTCGGTTCTAGCTAGCGCCCAGGCAGTAAATTGTGCCCCACGGGAAGACACGATATCAGTTCACAGATAGGCAGTCCAAGCTGTCCGCAAACCGTTACAAAGTCACCAATTACCGAAACATTCCACTCCGGAAACATTTACATAAGACAATCAATTATTTTGATCTATCCTCTTCTGTTGGGGTACGATGTAAAAAGCTTGGATCTTAGATATCTTCTTCGTGTTTTTGTTGGCTAGAAAAATAAAAGTATTTTCTTCTCCGAAAGCACACTGTCAGATGTGGCAGAAGTTTGAGGCAGAAACGCCACCCAGTGGCACATAGACGCAGCCAAATCCTCAACCTGAGCGACTGTCTGCCATAAACCAAACATCATTTATTCTGCCTGTCAAAAGTGAGACAAAACCGAGCCGAGGGGGTAAATTTATTGCTGCCAAATATGAAACCATACCATGATGAAACACGAAACACCACCAACAGATAATACATTTCCCACCGCTAGCTAGCGCGAAAAATGGATGACGAATTTGTTCTTTGTCTTTGGTCGCGAAACCAAAAATTCCCGTTCTAGTCGAACTTTTAACCAAGCTCGATAGAAAATAACAGCACAAAAAAAATGGGGGTTAATGCTCGTTTCCAGCTTTTATGCGGGTCGTTCCCTTAAAACGGCCTCGAAACCGACACGGAGCGTTCACTTTCACCCATTGAGCGCAAATAATCGTCCGGGGTGGTAAGAGAACGCGCATTGTCTTTACGCAACTTCCGGTGCACTTTCCATTGTTTGGAAAGAAAACCCTCACCAGCAGTAAGAAATGAAAAATCCTAAAGAAAAACCAACCCGACCTGTTGGGCACCATCCGAAGGGTGTGCTCCAATTGTTCGGCAAACACGCTATCACTATCGGAGCGAAACAATCGGGACCGGGATGGACTTACGCCCGCAACAACTGCCATAGACCACCGTTCAACGGTAATGACGAAACAATTGGGCATTGGACAGGCTGCCGGGATCGCTGGTCTTCTCCTCGGTGCATTCTCCACCCTGAAAGACGCCCCAAGGAAAGAAAAAAAAAAGGAAACCGACGCCCCAACGGACGGTGAAATCGAATCCCCGAACCGGGAGGGAGATGGTTGTTCGGTGGCTATATCTCGATCATAATTAGCATATTTCATAACCATCCAACCACGACTAGCGAAAAGTGACTCCCCAACATAATGAGTGGCGGTGAAGATTTTACTTTAGCTTCGCGCTGGTGGGTATCGTCGTGGACATGCACGAAGATTCACTTCGTCACACTTTGTAGTAATTTTTTTTTTCTCCAATTTATGTTATGCACCGGAAAAGTGTCTCATTGAAAACAATCGAAACTTTGTATTATGGGAAGGTATAAATAAAACTTCGACTTGAATGTTAGCATGAAGATGTTCGGAAAGTGACATCACAGTAACTTAAAGTTGATGATTGAATTAATGAAGTACTTCAAACACACCTAAAGAAGTTGAAGTTTGGAGTTGGAGCAACATTAGACCGACTCGAGACACAGTTGAATGTTATTCAACAAATAACAGATATTGCTTCCTAATCCTTATTTATTAAAGGGCTTTAATTGTCGGAATTCTTCTGAATATTTAAAATTCCTTAAAAGAGACTTGCCTTGGAACATAGGCCAGATTCTTGAGAACCTAAAACAACAACTAATGAAGTCATGCATCGAAGGCTTTTGCTAATCGTCAGCTTCACTTTAGTAAATATTAGTCAGACATATTTCTAAGGCCATATTTAATCTCTTGAAGTCAGAGGATTTGATGTCTTAGGTAGACTAGATGTGCTTGGAACTGCTGCATCCAGCGCATTAGGCTAGCCAAAGAACCTCTATATAGATCCAACTCTTAACTTCAGAATACACTAAGTTCACAGAGTTCCATGTTCCCATTTCAATACTTGTCCCACATCAAGCTAACGAAAGACTTCATTTAATTTCCAATTAGACGAGATATTTCTAATAGCCGTTCCTCCATCTTTCAGCGAGATAGTCGCCTGGAAGCGAATCCAAGGAAATGGAAAGAGATGCTGTTTTCTTTTTTCGCTCACTCCACATTTCGACATGTGATTCCAATGCGATGTGATGTTAGAGAAGGTTCAGTAATTCGGTTTCGATTATACACTACATTATCCATTCACCTTGGGGATCACACACGGTGACCCACATTAACTCGTAGGAATCCTACACTGTTGCACCTTTCTCGTGATCATTATTTTAGCCATTTTCCGTGTGTTTTTTTTTCACACATTGGTAACTTCCAGACCCAAGTGCTAAAAGTTAATGGAATGCATCACATACAACCACACATACACGCCTGGACAATTAAGAAGAGTCACAATTACACCACCGAAAGCCCTACTCCCCTTTTTACGACCGGTAACCCCACGGTACCAGGTACCCAAAAAAACAGGCCGCTTACACGGCACTTTCTATTGTCCTCATCAAGGGACCCCGTTCTGCGTTCGGTCGAAACTAAAATAATTTAAGTGCAGTAGCAAACGCAACTTTATTCCCGAGAAAACTGGCCGGTTACCACACACACACACACACGCGGAGTCCCCGAGAAAGAAAGCTTCTTGCCGAAACGTCAGGTGACTTTTAAACAGTTTCCCTCCACAATTCAATTCCATTTACAGCTCAATCTCATTTCTCCACTCTTTTGTAATGGTAAACATGGTGGTGGCCCCCTTTCTTTTGCTGCCATCCCTTCAACTGTTCCGAGGACCATCTGTACCTCTGTCGGAGCAGGGCCGTGTTGGTTTCCGTTGTCTTTACCGTGGGTCACCGTCGGCTGCGGATGAATTCCCGGCGAAGGAAACGAATTATGGGTGAGTAAGGACGGTGCACGGGTTAACCGCATGGCCGTTAAAAAAAAAACTAGTTCTAATGATTACCATAATCTGCTGTGGCGTAAAACAGTTATGTTAATCATGGGCTGCCCTGGCGAGCAGCCATCGGCGTTGATCGCCCTTTACACCCGTTACCAGCCAAAACCTTCACCAGCGTCCCGTCGCGACCGATAATGATGCTACTGGTGTTCTGCTGTTGCACGGTGTCGCGCATCCGATGACTCGCCAAAGATAGTGCTGCTCCCCCAACGGTCTGCGCCTTCCTCCCCATCCGTGTGTTACTCGGTGATTAAATATGCTTTAGCACCATCATCCTGTCCGCTTTCTGCGTGCGCTTGACGCTTAACCGTACCATCCGCAGCCAGCATCCCCGATAAAGAAAACATCGCAAAGAATGGAACGGCTCTTTGCCCCACAGGGAAGACACCTGTTTTGTGTTCTTTTGTACCGATCCACACCGTTCTTCCCAGCACGAGATGGTGGTGGCAGATCCGTTAGCCCTGGGTGCTGTTTTATGCGTGCGATTGGAATCGGGTGAGCTTTTCCCAATCACACAGACGCCATTGATCAGAAACATAACAAAAACAAGCGATCACTCAGAACGGGTGCACAATTAAAACTGTATGGATTGTGCACGGGGATCGTGAGTGCTTGCTGAACAAAGAGGGTTTTTTTCTCTCTCCTTTCTCGTGCCTGAGAAGGCAAAATAACCCATTCAGGAAAGACCTACTTCAGTTCTGCCAGCATAACAAAGCAGACGAAACGGTACATTTTTAAGGGTTGGGAAATTTTAGTAGTTTTTATTGATGGGCTTCAGTTGGTAGATCAAACGTTGATGCGTGTCATGTTGACGAAGCGGGAAAATATTCTTTGTTTCGCTTGTTTGTTTATAGCCGTGAAGCTTTGGGTAAACACTAACTTGAAAAATATTGCGTCATGGTACATCATCTACATAATCATATAGTTGTTTTCTGTTTCTTTTGTTTACTTTTCGAAAATATTCTTTTCAATATAATCTCTCTTATCTACCTTTTCTCGAGCTATTAGCGTACGTTATACCAGCTTCATAATGGTTTTTTAGATTTTCTTATCACGTTATCAGATAACTCATGGTGTTTGAAATGAAATGTTGTATTTTGAAACTAATGATGACTAAAATGCCTTTCCTGCGCCTAAATGAGCGGGTCGGTTTCTTCCACAGCTGGAGTGGTAAAAATTCCTGATGAAGTTAGATTCAATCTAAGAAGGCCCGAAATGACAGGCCAAGACCTTTCGAAGTTATAGTCCCAGAGAAGATGAAGAAAATGCCTCTCCAGACGAATTCGCATCCACTCAACTCTTGGATCTGATGGAGTCGTTGTTGGATGATACGAAAACTTCGAACCTCACTCAATTGGGAGGAATATTCGTATTTAGAAGTTTTTCTAACAAACAAACGATGTTATTCCGAAGAAGTTCCAGGATGTTTGGAGATGTCGTAAGAAGTAAAACTTGATAACTATAGCCACTGATATTCAGCGTTTTATAATGATAAGTAATTATTAAGTTGGAATGGATTCATCTACTATTTCCGAACTTCTCATCACTATTCATGACTATATGATCAGGGGAGAATCTAACAATAAGCGGAGTAAGAGACCGCCAAGATCCCCGACAGATTGGAGGCCCTCAAGAAAATGTCAGCAGAGTATGAAAGCATCATTTTCTCACGTCTCTCGCAAGGCTCTGCAGTTACTGCTTCCGAATTCGCTGAAGCTAACTTGGATGTTGGAAGTGTCCCCTTAGAAAGTGGACTTTACATTTATTATCCATTATCTGCATTTGGGGGTTTTAAGATCATCAACATTTCGTCAAATTCCTCCAAGGGACATGTTAGATACTTCTTCTTTTTCTTTGGCCTAACGACCTACTCGGTCATGCCTGCCATTTCTGGCTTACGAGACTTACTAATACCACGTAGTTGGATAGTCAGTTCTCACTACGGGGGAACGGTCCAGATGGGATTTGAACCCCGGTCCTGCCGTTTACGACCGGCGCCGCTTATCTCCTCGGCCACACATGTTAGCTAATGTTAGACCCGACATGTTAGCTTAAACCTTCTTAAATCATATTGAATGCCTTCAATCCAATTATATTTTATTAGTCTAAGCTACATTTAAAGCCTCTATTTCATCAATTATAATAAATAATGAGAGTTAAGAAGTTGCATCAAACAAATACGGCAACACACTTGGAATTCCTTCCTGGAAGGTGGTTGCAAATTTTTGCAACCATTTTTAAATAATGCCAGGAAGAGCTTACCGCTGAACAGCCCGTATTGAATATCGCTTCTGAACAGGTAATGAATATACACAGTGCACTGTCTTCCAGTACACTGTTTGCGTAACCTTCTCTCGTTTCAACTAGACGCTGCCAAATATTTGAAAGGTTTTCCATTTTTACTTAACCCAACGAGATCATAATCTGTTGGCTTGTCGTGGAAGGGGGGAAAAATGCGGAACTACACTTTACCTTCCCACCCGCTACTCCCCCAAAAGACTTCATTCAAATCTGCTCAACTTTGACGATCGTACAAGAGCCACTTCACGGTACCAGCGGGTGGAACAAAGCCCCCTTAACGCGCGCGTCACTTTCAGTTTCAACCAACACTAAACGCCTGCAGAATCACTCCCAAAGAATCAGCTCCGTCTCAGGGTGGACGCATTAGCTGTAAGGAAGTCGTACTGAGATCACACACACGCGCAAGCGGCTGCTTGCAATGGTTAGGGTAAAAGAGGGCAAAAAGGAAGTCGAGCATAATAATTTTATTTTATTTTATTCCATCATGCAATTAAGAGAGCATCCATGCACCAAAGCATTGCCAGGGCACTTGAAAGCACCGGGTGCCCTTATGTGGTGTGCCGTCGTTGAAAAGGTTTGCGTGACGCGAGCGGGGAAGGTCCCGAGGTCGTGGAATGGTACGCGGGCACACGCCAATTGTATGCAAAAAACCCACCCAACGCTAGATGACGGCTACGGGCGCCCACGAAGCGAAACGTGCGCGTCTCGGCGAAAGGAAAAGTGAACGTGTTACATTTATTATCTCGTCCGTACCGTGCTGGGCTGGTGGGTTTAGCGAACGCTGGATGGGTTGTACGACTAACTGGGGGCCCCGCGGATCAAGGCACGACCCGAGCCGGTCGTCAGATAAACCGAACCAGCCTTCGCAGCGCAAGTGGGTACGTGTGTAAGCGATACCACAATTACATCTCTCCGCCTATTTCGAACGCGCGAAACAATCGCAAACGTGCATAAGCGGCATGGCGAGGTTTCCGTCGGTGCGCTTGGCATTCGGATGGAAAATGCACCCCCGAACGAGAAACCATCTTACACATCAAACGGATCGTTGGTTCGAAATCAAAGATGCCAAGATTGCATCGCCCAGGCTACATTCGCCATTTTCCGAAACGGAATCAGGTTCGACTTTGGTGGAATCCGCATAAAACTTTACCCCGGGGTGCTGGGAGGGTGTTTGTACCTGGCGGGTGTAGTGACAGTTAGCAACACGTACCGTGCCACGACAGGTTGGGTGAGTTAGAACGAACGCAGGTGAATGTAAGAACCTTGGTTGCCGTCATGAATAAATTCTGTAACCGCTCGAAAAACTGGCGTCTTGCCAGTCAGGGACGTCGGGACGGTTTAGGCACATTGGCCGGTAATTGATTTCTGCCCTGTGAGGGTCAAGTCTTTCCATTATGCGTCTGGTATAGATCCGTTTCGCGCTGCAAACAAATGTTTCGCGGGATACACGTTCTACCATTCTAGAAAACGGCTTGACGGATTTTTATATCATCCAATAAACAGTTGGCAATATAATCAATGAAAAAGATCGAAATGTGTAGTTAAACTGGTCCGCAAAGCACCAATCATGCACAAGTGAATGTAGTGATTGTAAAGACATTCACATAGTTCATGCCGAACTAACTATTGAACATCAAGAACAAGTAGGAACGAAAAACATCGAAGAACATTTATTGTGTATCTCTATAAAATTGATACTTAAGTTATTATTTTTGCGTAGAGGTATGTTTGTATATGTTGGGAGTTGTAGTTAACATAGAAAATCTTGAAAATAGTAGATAGATTTTTAGTTCATCGTGAAACAAAACGCCGAGCAATCATTGAATAGTGATTAATTATATAAAAGTTAACAATAGTAAGATGTACAGGAGGAGATCCTACTCCGAGGTTGTTATATTCTACATAAACAGGGTCAACGGTGGATGTAACGAATATCACGAACTCTAAAGAATATCACTCATATTGAAGAACTGCCATTTCTTGGACTGGCCTTGGACATCACTCATTACTTGCGACATTACTTGGAAGCTTGGACATCACATACTCATAGCGGATCTGCTTAAGTTAAGATGGATGTCTTCTTCTTCTTCTTTGTTGGCCTGCCCTATCGGGCACGTCTAACAGACATGGCCTGGTCACCAATTCTTTTCCAGGAAACTCGATCCGATCCAGATGGATGTCAGGGTCTCCGAATATCGTCGACGTTTGGACTTTATCAAGTTCCAACCCACCCAAGTCTTCCAAAGAATTCAATCCGCCATGGAACAGGTCTGTACCAAGCACCCGTGTGCTATTGAAAATTCTGCGGCTGTAAGTCGGGCATTCGGACTTCAAAATATCTTTTCCAACAACTAATGATACGTAATTCTCAGATAATACCACCAAATATGTAGCCATGATAGACTTAATCGGATAGAAGACTACTGAGGGTATTTGAATTGAGGATTCCAAGATATATTTCTCTTCGAATTTCTGAAATGGAAGCATCCGTCAAAATAGGTATTTGAATGTCGCATCATTACCAACAGTCTAAATCATTTCTAAACCTTCGTTATTCTGTTTCTACAAATGTTCTCTGCCACACGTCTTGCACAGGCCAAACACACATCCGATCATCCGCAGTTCCTAATTGCTCTCATTACACGCCCCATTCTTAACGGCATTGAACGGCTTCCACTTCAAAGGGGACAGCTTTGGAAACATCGCAACTCCGGTACACGCCGGCTGGCAAAACCAATTACCATCCAATGGTTAAATTATTCCACCTTTGTTTACTGCCGTGTCTCGCGGGACGGAAAATCATAATTCCCTGTGTAAACATCCATCTCTATGGACGCGTCTTCCAATAAGCGGAATGCAACGGATGCAGACCGTCATCTCCGTTGGCTTATGGTTCCGTCATTAGAACCGACCGTCCGTACCGAGGCGGTAGAAAGTCAACGACCGAGAGACACTTTCCCTCCAGCATCGTCCAACAAAGTCACTTCCGTCCGGTTAACGGGTTGATCGACATGGGAAGAACATGGTAGCGAGAACCCCCTTAGTTACCGATTCTCTTCTACCAGCTTTTTCTTATTTTCTCACCAAACAGTGAAAGAAAAACGCGATCGTTAGATGTATCAACAAACGTGGTTTACCGTCGTAGTGCAGCATACAAACCACATATGGTTGTATGTATTAGTGTGTGTATTTACACGTGCGACATTCCAACATAATCGTCGAGAAGTTTATTTTCCAAGCGTTCTTGTTGTTTGTCTACCACACATCCATCCGGGATTCCATCTTTCCTGCAGTGAAAAGAAACATTTCATAAGCCTTATTAATCACTCTCCATGCTTGAAAGGATTCCGCGCGTTGAATGAGCGAATGGCAGGGAACCTGCTATGAAAAGGATGAGCGCTGCACGGGCGTACATTTATCTTTGCATCACATACATGCATGCCCGCTGTCGCTGTATGCAATAAATCCAGCCCCCGAGTGTCGGATTGTGTCGGTGTGTTTCTGTTTCAAATTGTCATTTGTCAATTGGCTTAGCTGCCGGTTGCCGGCCGCACAATAGGATCTCACGTGTACAGCCGGCTATTCCAGACATCCTTGAGCAGGACAATCCACATTCCCGGGGTAGGATAATTGCTCACACACATACACACCGGGCCATGAGGCATGAGGACCATTCCTCCACTACGCTCGAGTGGAGATAATTGTTGTAGTGTTATGTCATTGCAGAGGAAGTCATTTGTTTGTAGTACCATCCTGCCTGAAGGCGAGAACAGCATGGTCACTACTTTTCATCATGATTAGGTAGCCCACCGGCCCAGCTCCTTCCCCTTAGTTACCATTTGGCAACATAATTGAAGGATTATGCTCTCTTAGCTTATCACTTATTTAGCCCATCGCTTACGCTGGAATGTGTGTGTGTGTTTTCTCGAAACCCACCAAATACAGCCACTTGCCTCGCTTATCTTGAACCTCGCTAGCAGTACCGGCAACAATTCGCAAAACCCTCGCTAATTAATAATGCACGTATCGTCGAGCAGCGGGCTTCTGCTGGACGTGTTCTTAATGCATGCTAGAACAGTTGCACTTCAGCTGGAGGGGTTTTGCTGCAAAGATCGATTCAGCTGTATCTAGAGATAGGGACCGTGGAGCTAGACAGGCAGATAAGCTTAATTCCTTGCCCCAAGTCTGGTGGGTTGTGTTTTGCTGTTCGGTTGCATCGAAAATGGCCAGATGGGAAATTGCATCCAACCATGCGAGGGAGCAAACACACGTATGAATGAAGGCATAACCTTGAATAGTAGATGAATTGAAAATGTGTGTACATTTGTGTGTAGGAAGTTGGTATTCTTTCCCTGCTAACAATCAGACCGTACTCTTTCGTGCGCAGCGAGTAATAATGCATTATTTCACATCCCCTTCGGAAGTACTCGCTACAACCCTTGAACACAAATTGGAAGAAGGCGTCATTCGCCTTTTGATAGGAATAAAATGGTTCTAGAAAATGTGCTAGGCTTACCTTTGGTCGATTTCATTTTGCAAATATTTTTATTTTATTTTACAAAGACTTGCATCATACCTGAAAGAAAAGAATAATAATAAAATTGATGTTAGTTATCCTTCTAAATTATAACAAACTTGAACATCAATAGGGAAAAACATTGGAAGTATAAAATTTAAATCTACTTAAAGAATAGAGAGACTTAATTGTTTGTAATTGATAATAATGGTAACTTTACTAGCTTTTATGTACTTTAACTAGTTTTTAGTTATTGAATTACCATTATGAAGTTTTAACGTCTCCTTTTTTACTTATTTTCGTTCTTCAACTTGTTTCAACTATATTTACCCAGTTGAAATGGAGTTAAAGCACAATTGTGAATCTTAAATAAAACACAAATTCGATGTTTTCATATCGTTATGAAATAAAACATATTTTAAAGTGGCAATCGATTATTACCTCAATAAAAAATATTTCATTTTTAAAAACGAATCACTTTCAAATGCTTCACAGAAGAAAAAAGCACTCCACTTTTCTTTAATTACGTCCATTTATCAGCCACAGGTAAACAAACCATGTGAGATAAATATTATCCGATGAAAAATAAATTCATACCCATTAGCCCGTGCACCTTGCACCCGTTGCTGCTGCAGCTACCACTACTACTAAAACATTTCGCATGCTGGCGCGATAAAACAAACACTTCACTTTAGACTTCAATTTACCATTCCGCGAGTACCAGAAGTGCAGGAGTGTAGCTTTATTTTTTAATCATGCTGTTGCTCCCACCGAAAAAAAAACACCCCGTGAGTTGGCACGTTCACTTTCACGAACCAGGCAGCAGTCCTTCGACGTGAGGTACGTTTCAAATTAGATCAGAAGATTAATCTCCCACTTAACTACGAGGGGGAGACGAAAAAAAACGCTAACGAACGGAGCCGGGTGAGCTAGTGAGCTAGTGACGGCCAGCTCTATTACCCGCGTCCTGTGCAGCTTGTATTTATTTAGTTTAGCTAGAGCGTTGTTTTATTTTTCCGCTTCGATTGCTCCCTAAACACGAGCCGGTGGCACATCAGCAGCCGGAAAAGCAACCAGCAACCCAACCGTATCCCGTCCGTCCATTAATAAATCGTTACCCAAGTGCCCGCAACGATCATTCCCACCGACCCGTACCCTATTTCCCTATACCCCGTAGTCAAGCGTCGGACCACGCTCAACTAGCGATACGGATTGCAATCACAGGAGGACCACCTTCCGGCGACCAGCATCACCTTACAGCGGACGGATCGGACTTGCCCGGCGTTGTTGGCTCATGAAATAATCATTAGCTTCATATCGATCGCGAAGTCCTCAATTTCCCATCAGGCTCCGGTACGCTAGTGGGAGTGCTGCAAATCCTGCTTCACGGTAGGGCTTGAGAAAAAGCTGCCCACACAGACACACGCACACACACACAAATACATAAAAACAAAGTTGGAAAATCACAGCTTACCCCAGAGGGGTCCTTTCGGGCTGATCCATAGTGACTTCTGTGATCCACACGCGCACACACACTCCTATTCAGCACTTCGGAGCTCCGGAAACTTGTTTTCCGGCTCGATCGCAGGTCGTACAGCGAGTGTACTAGCGAAAGCAACACGTTTTTGCAATCGGGGGAGAAAAAAAAACCGGATTTTGCCTGCAACTTTTACAACGCACCGAGGCCATCTTCGTTCCCATCGGGAGAACGGTAAAGGGAAAACATCCATCCACCTACGATTGGGAGGTTTGCGGGATGTTAAGGGGTTGCTTGCGGACTGCAAAACAGCTTACTGCATACCATCAGCCACGGTGTAACGTATAAATTGCTGTATTGCAACTTAACTGATGGGAAAATATAAATTTATTACATTTTTTTAAACATTACTTTCAATCGTTGGTGATAGGAAGCAGATAAGGTTGCATCAGAAAAAAATATTTAAACAATTTTCTGTGCCCCGCGGAGCGAACGTACTCAGTTTTGCTATTAAATGTCATATTTACTGGTAGGAGGTAAAAGCTAAACAGTGGAGTTTTGCTAGAGAGGCTCGGTGGCCGATGGGATTATGGCGTAGGTTCTTATTCGGTAAAACCGGGGT
Source organism: Anopheles minimus (assembly GCA_000349025.1). NCBI lineage: Eukaryota > Metazoa > Arthropoda > Insecta > Diptera > Culicidae > Anopheles > Anopheles minimus. Next base: position 5,210,217 of record KB664165.1, read on the forward strand.
TCGAATCCCATCTGGACCGTTTCTTCTTATGGCCAAGATTTAATTATTCTGTTGTGGGTAAAGTCATGTCACGTATGCCAAAAAAAAAAAGACAGATCCAATACCTTTCGAGGATTTCGTAGTTGCCATACTAGAAGAAGACGTTTAGTAGAGGTTTAATCTTAAACTGTGACGGAAAAAAACCAAAACTTCAAAATAAAAAAAAAAATCAACTAGTTCATTAATTCATAATATTCATAATTCAGTTATAAATATAAAATAACAATTTTATTTTAAAACGCAAAGCTAATTTTGCAGCATCTTGTTTTATAAACTCAAAAACAAAACGTTTGAATTTATATTCTGCCAAAGCTCTTTCTAAAGAAGCAAGTAAGTACATGGTCATAGTCGATCGCAAAAGAAAGAAGTTTAGGATAATCATTTAAAAACCTTATAAAAATCAATCAATTTGTATGAATCTCCTCAAAAATCTACGATTAAATAATATTTTGTAAAAAGACTAAGAAAAAATTGATAAAAATTAATAACCTTTATTACAAAAATAATTGAAAAACAATCATCGTGACAACATTGTAGCAGTAATTATATTTTTTTTATATGAAAAAATGGGGAACCTAAACACTCTCCCAACTATTTTCTCTAGCACAGTCACAAAACCCTTAACAAACACAATATACAACTGCATGTCCTTCACCTTGCAACAACATACTCAACGCCAACGTTCGATCTAACGCTGGCAATAAATAAATGAAAAGAAAGTGGCACCTTTTTCCTTCCATCCTCCTTAACTCGCCTCCCTTTTCTTGTTTTCTTTTCTTTCTCGCCGCCCAAATCGAGTGGTGAAGTATGGTGTTTCAAACATTGCAGTAAAACGCACCACCGTTCGATGCGTTCGATGCACCATTCGATGGTAGAGCAATTGAAACACCGACCAGGAAAAAGGAGGAACGAACCGGGACAGGAATGTTTGTTTTAATTCAACCAATGTAGCACAGATTACCGTTTGATCGTGTTTGGGATGGCGGTTGGCACTGTATCGATCGACCTCTTGCCGGTTTGCAAAAAACAAACGACTTTTATCCCCGCACCCACTTCATGTCGAAGGGGTTCACTTTAACTTTCGATTGTACGCAGAACGAGAACAGAAGCGAACGGTAGTTCCGTGGCAGCGCGCGTGGGTTGGATTGGAAAATTGTTGTAGAAAATTGGTTTTGCGTCTTCGGTGCATTCCCGCCCACCCATCTGTAATCAATTTTCCCGTCATCGCGAACGTCGTCGGTGGGAAACTGTTAATAAGTGCCGTTTCCACCATCTGTCGGTAGTTTGTTTCACAACGCTTCGATTGCAGAGCATCGAACGGGTGAAGTTTTATGTTTCTATACTTTCTTGACGCATTATTATCTCGGCGAGGTTCTCGAGCGGTACCACTTTTTCTAATTGCAATTTTCAATCAATCCCAATCGAGTGTGTTTATATTGCTCAAGTTTGGTTGGAAAAAGAGTCTCGTAGAAGCGTTCAACTTTGTACAACTCGTAACAAAAATCCTGGTCACGGTACCACAAACAAACCATTAAAGAAACCTCAAACAATGCTTAACATCGAGCTCAAAATACACAGAAAACAACGGCGATAAGTATCGAGTGCATCCGTAAACGACATTGTTGCTTTGCATCGTGAAGAGTTCCTCCGGAGAGTTATGCTTATCCGAGTGTACCAAATATCCACACAAACATCCCGCTGTTGTGATTTTACAGCGCGTTCCGAATCGCTTCCCGATATGCTCGATGCTATTTCCAACTCGCAAGAACCGTCCGCTCCAAAAGCGATCCTTTCTAAGGTGCTAATGGTAGCAACGGCAGGCATTGTGCGCTAGTGCCGATCCCACGAGGGACATAACGACCTTCGGCATAGATCGGCTCTCGAGAAGAATCTCAACAAGTTTACCATCCCATTAGCCCACTGGAACCCGCAAGACGACAACGACGACGACGATGTGGAATACCCGGGGCAGAATTCACGCCCGGCCAACTCCGTTCCCTAGAAGGTTCGCGCCTTAGCGTCGACGGAGTTCGCGAGTTTGCGGTTTGCCCACTTTGCCGAGTGTGTGCGCCTCGTTTGTTTGCCCTTTCGCAAAAATCACACACACACAGCAACAGTAACTGGCCCTAGGGAATGTTCGCCCAACTGCGCAAGAAGCGACAGAAAGGGCATGAAATTATGATGTCGATGATGTGGCTCACTACCTATGCCCACTGCCGGGCTTAATGATGGTACGAAACAGATCAAGTGGAAGAACAAGATCCCAACACACAACACACCCTCCTGTTGGTCCCGGGGTCGGGTGAATCCGTTTCCATCCAGTAAAAGAATCAACCTTCTGGTTGGCTCGAGTGGTTGACTTGCAGCATCAGAAAAGAGAGCATCAACATCATCGGTAGGGAAAGGGGACAAACCAGCCACCCATTCATCCAACCAAAGCAATGACTTTTGAGCGCGAAACTGCAACAGACCACCTCCCCTTATTCAGCCACCCTTTCGAAAGAGCAGTGTGTTTGTGTCGGGCATTACCATCGGGGACCATTTTTCCCATTGTCTGCCCATCTCGTCTCGTCGGTTGGTTACAGTTTTCCGCCAATCTCCCCAGGTTCTGGCCGCTCAGGCCAACCAATTTTGCATAATTCTACCGACCTATTCCGTAATGGTTCGCAAACATGCAAAACACACGCCAACCTCGCTGGAGAATGGAATGGTGAAAGAGGAACAGCTAGGCCGTGATTGTTTTGCTCGTTCTGTTGAATATGGCAATACCACCGATGTACAGTGGGTGTCATATAAACATGGGAAAAAATTTATTTCAAATCGCCGCTCCGAATCATAAAAGCTGACTATAATGTAAAAGCATTTTTCTATCAAAATTTAAAATGATAATAAGATGAAAATATAACCATAGTATAAACATTTCCGGAATCTTTTCAAGTTGAAACAATGTTCTAATGGAAAACTTCCAAATGTACATTTTTATTAAACATAAAATACCTAATTCGGTCGCCTAACATGGAATCATTTACTCCGGGATCACCTTATTGTGACAAAGCCTTTCCAAGGCCAAGTTTATCTGAACTGTTCCGTGTAACAGAATGACATGATTAAATTTAGATCAGTCTAGGAAATTGCTTCGATTCTTTCAAGATTTTTTTCAAGATTAAATTGATTCTGTTCAAAGATTTCTCATCATACTTATTTTAAAACCCCTGACGCAGAATGTATGTGTCAGTCGGAACTTGTACCGGATTAATTTTATTTTCCCGAAATGAGGCAATTTTCATCATCTATCTGTACATCTTCTTAATATCTGAAATTCAAACAAAGATAGTTTTAAGCCAACTGGTCAGGATACATTTTCTTCTCCTTGTAATTTAATGCACCTTATCCTTGGTAAACTCGGAAAATGGTCTAATAGTGCTTTATGGAGTTATGAAAACTGACGGGAGAGTATAAGTGGGTCGAATGCAGTGTTCTTCCCTTCTAACAAAGCAATGTCGAATTGCGGTCTTCAATCGAGTAATCTATTGAAACTATGGAAATAAATAGTGTTCTAGAATTCGATCTAGAACTCGATATCTAATCAGCGAGAATCGAATAGAATAGAAAATAATACTGGTATCAATATATTTTAATTAGCTGTACCTTTATGACACCCACTGTAACGAAGTGAGCCATACCAACCGCTCAGCGACAGCAAAAAAAAGAACAACGATGCAACTACTCCACTTGCAGGACAGACAACTCCAAGAGGAAAAAGGAAAAAAAGGTTATGAAACGCATCACCCCTCTGTATCCCCTCCCGTCACCTCTACCCACAGCATCATTCAGCATCCATCAGTGCATGACGTTGGAGAACTTATGCTAATGAATAAATGAAAACGAACGGATCCATCTTCTGTGCAGAAGTGGATCCGATTTCGGGTTCAAGCTTCGTCGCGCCAGCAACCAAACAAATCCACGATGCATCATCATCATCATCATCGACCGTCAACCGTTGCGATGGAAACGAACCCAAACTGCACACAATTTTCCACAGAAACGTTTGCATGTGTTTGTGGAAGGAAAAACTCCCGCAAAAAAAAAAAAACAAACCCCCCGAACAGACGGTAACGATAATGGTTATGTGTTGTTGGTGCGCAAAACAACTAACTGTCTGGTTTTATGACTATTGACTGCAGCTTTGCCATCCAATGAGGGAAGCTTTCGACCATTCTGAGAATTCTGTTTTTTTTTCCCTCTGTCTGCAGTTTTGTTTAACTGTGAAATTTACATAAATTATGTAAATATTTGGCACAGGTTTCTTTTTTCCTTTTGGTTGCTGTTCTTGTATAGCTGCATGAAAGGTATCATCAAACATTTAATTTGAACATTGCTATTGATTATGCATCTTGCAAAACTGCTTATTTATAGAGCTCTTTTCGCGTTCTCTCTCCCTCCCTCTCTCTCTCTCTTCGCGGAACAGATGTCATGGGCCGAAGAATGGGGAAGAATTTTCCCAAGCCAATTTTCTTAAAATCAACATTCTTATCTTCCCGTTCGCATCAATAAACGATTCAATTTTACCGATTTAATTTCACGTTTTTGCGAAACCACCACCAACAACAAACCGAAAAAAAATGCTCCAAATTGGCATAAATGATTAACATTCCAAACAAAAACTCCTTCTACTGCACCACCCGACCGACCGACGGATGGCTCCGGATGCGAGACGGCTTTCGGGAGAGAAAGTAAAAATATATCTACATGTTTTATAAGTATAGCTGAACAATACCAAAAAAAAAAACCGTTTCCGTTCGCAAAACGGCACGTTCTGGCGGTGGTTCGTGCCCGTTTACATTTATGCAAATTTAAAGCCACATGCACAATCGAATGAAATCAATCAAATTGCCATGAGGGAACACCAAATTTGCCGTCTGTTGGTAGTAAATTGAGCGATTTTATTCTCACACATAAGAACGTGAGAACCCGACCGAAAGGGGAGAGAAACAGTGGAAATAGGAAACTGGTTCCAGAAGCCCAGCTTCTCGTCACATGCACGTTTAAATGGTTCAATTTCGGTGCGGCTAAGTGGCTGTGCCTGTGGTTTGTGGCTCCCTCGTTCGGATACCCTTTGCCCAATTAGACGATCGCAAAAGGGAAGAAACCCCACAAAGACATTAACGAACGGAATGCAGCCCCAGAAACCCCGGACGAGATGTTTCATTTCTTCGGTACTATTTGCATTTGAATTATCGTACATCCCGTACCCGAACCCGTCCAAATCGTGACCATCACACTTCATCATTTATGCTGCGTACATATACGGTTCCCTGCACGTCCCGTTAGACGTTGGTCTAGTGGGGTTTTTTTTTTATTTCGTTTCATTTTGCCTTTAAACCTGAACGAAGCATGATGATGGACGACGATGCAGCATGAAAAATTCGGCATCATTTGCTTTGTGTTGAGCTTTTGGTCGGTTCTTTTTTAAACTACCGCACAGCAAAGCCATTTGACCCAGAAACGCTGACTGCGTACACAAATTTTGAAATGTCTTTTTATGCGTTTTTTTTTCACCTAACTGAAGCTAGACACATGAGTTGAGCGGCTTCATGATCAGCTCAGTGTTCAGTTCAAAAAAAATTACGAACCGTTCTGGATGCAAAAAAACCCTCTCTTTCGCTGACGCAGCCTTTCGATAGTGTCGTGATTGCGGAACCAGTTTCCAGCAGCTCCTACGTGTGGGGGTGGTTCGAAAGACACGCAAAAAAAAACGAACGATCCCCTTCACGAGGAACTCTGTTTCCAAGCGCTCTTAAAAGCGAGCTCCGAGCTCCATATATCAACGAGGTCAAGGAGATCCAGCGCCATACAGAACGCGACAGATGGACGCGCACACCGAAACACGATCAGTATCGCCTTTTGATTCGCAGGCGATGTACCGCACCAAACTCCAATTCCAATCCGTGGCCACTGCAAACAGGGACCCCACCGACGCATAAGACAGCGTACCTTCGTCACCTTCGGAAACGTTAGCGCGCGATATGTGAGTCACGAATTTGCTTTCGCTAAAGTTCACCCGAGCCCGCAGCATGGCAAAAGAGAAGGGTACAAAAGGCTCAAGGGTGGTGCTCACTTACGGGCGTACGCACATCTACACACGTCTGGAAAGTGCAGCTGGTCGATCCATCCGTTTGATTCGTTCCATCCACGGATTGCGGATTTCGGTTTCCTTCCTGGGTGTTTTTTTTTATTGTCTTACATTACTTCGGAAAGAGTTGATTCTTCGTGGATGGCTTTCGTGTGCGTGAAGGTGTCAATTGAACTGTATTTGAAACGCAAACCGTGCCGCAACTGGTGATGAGTTGCTATTCCGCGTTTAGGCCACTTTTGCTTCTAGGGGGTTTGAAAGTTCGCGAAATCAGTCACTAATGCAATGGTGCTGACCGAAAGGAGAGCGTGATGTGATTTGATTAACACCTAGCAGGGAGATAAAATTAGCAGTTCTTCCTTTTACTGTTTGGATGAAAGAATTCCTTTGGGTAGAAATTAGTCACTAGTGCTCGTCGAATTTAACAGTTTCTTAAAAAAAATAATAAAAGTTATTAGAAAGTGATCTCAACATCTCTTCCAGAAAAGTTGCTGAATAAAAGCAAAATATAATGAAATAGAATTTAAGTTGCTGTTGAGTAAATTTTAATTAAAATTTAATAAAACACAACAATTGCCCTTTCAGAGTAAAGACTAAACTGAATGAAAGAAGTATAGCATACAAAAAAAGCATGGTAATTAACAGAAATTTATTAGAAGAATTCACTCTTTAATGTACTGTAACATTCTGTTATCATTCGTGACGAAATGAAGTGAAAAAAAGATTAGTTAAAGAAACGATCAATTCGCTCGCAGCAAGTGATTGCCATAAAAATAATCATAATGATAATTTTCAATTATCCCTTCGGTTAACACAAAAAAAAACACAAATGAAAGGGAATAAAAAACGTAGAACATAAATATAAATAAGTACTTTGGAGCAAAAACAAAACCAGCATCAGCGTTATTAAAATCGTTCAGAAGGAAACCAAATGAAAAGCAATCACTCACGCTGGACTCTTTTTTCTCTTCTTTCGTATTTTTTTTTACTGCAAGTATAATTTCCTTCTCGCCATTAAGCAGAATTACGGAACCGTTGTCCTTCGTGGTATTCGATTTTGATTTTCCGTTCGGGGTTTTTTTTTTCCTAGAAGAACCAAATTCATTCATCTCTCATTCATACCATGCTCTACCATGAATTAAATAATTATTTTATCCAGAAGAAAAAATCAACACAATGTGGTTCATAAAATCAGGAATGCCTGGTAAATCTCAATACGGAATTTGGAATGAATTTCTTGTAAAAATACTAGTAGCTTTTTAGAGACATTTTGAGCCCTTCCGGCTATTGCATTATAGCAACAAAGTATTAAAATATTAATATTCAACATTCCAAAGAAAATATTCATTCCCGTGAGCTTCTTGCCAACCACGAACAAAACATAACGACATGTAAACTACCAAACGCATCACGAACCCCCGGAACGCAACGGCACATACCTGCCTTTAAAATATCGCACATTGCTCACTAACTGCTGCAGCATCGAGCTGCCACCAACTGCATCAAACTGCACGCAAATGCAATTTGCAACAGTTGTTTTCATCTCGCCACAATGGCTCAACATCGTCGCTCGTGTCATGTATCAAAAACACATCACACAAGCGCACAAGACGTTGATTTCAGCACGCACACCGTACAGCAGCACGCTCGGATGCCAAGGTGACGTGCAATGGGTTTGCATTAGTTTCACGCCCTCCGCGTGCTGGCGCTCCGCAAAAACCCATATCCAGTTGCATTTAATATCATTACAAACGGTTCAACACACGTCCGTCTGTCTGCAATTGGATCGATGTTTATGCAATTTTCCTCTCCCGCCCATCGCCATCCCATCCAGGCACACGGTCCGGACACGGTACAGACCACAATGAAACAATAGGAAAGTGTTCCTCCTCCACACAAACCCAAGATGAACCGACCCGTCAAAACGCTATCACAGACTCTCCCACTGGAAGTGGCTTGGCACATCTTAATCGCATCGCCCCTATCGATACCATAACAATTTGCAAATGCATGAAACAAACTGGAAAACAAAACCAAAACAACAGCAAATGGGAGGAAAAAAAATACGTCGAAACAACAATTGTTTGTTGTCTGCAGAACAATCGATCAATGGTTGAATGCGAATTAAATTTGCCGCTGCCAGGAGAAGCCAACTTCACTCACTGTGGAAAGCGAGCCGATCTGCCGCAACACAGCATCACACGGGCCGGGGATGGTGAAAAGGTGCGATTAGCATATGTTGCAATGCGAAACCCGGTTCGATGAAACCTTTTGTCTTGCCACACAGCACAAAGCTTTGCCTCATCTTAACGCCTTCACTTACCCCTAGTTGGTTTCGTTGGGAAACCTCAACCGTTTAAGACTAGGTTCAGCGGAAACTTAGCATCATTGCAATGCATGGGATTGTTGAAACAATTGAAGAAATTGTTATTAAAACGAAGTACTTAAAAATTCAATAAGCAATGCTTAATTGTAGCATACGAATCTTTTTTTACATTTTTTAAATAAAAATTTCAAAAAGTTTTTTGTGTTTTCAAAAGCCAAAAAATTTCCAATTTAATCTATTAACTCCATTTTCTTATCGACACTACTTTGATTGCTTATCGACAAAAAAAAACACATCAAAAAGTCGTAATGCTCTTCGCAAGCGTCCATTCATAGTTAACAGAAGTGTTACACGATTGAATTATTTTTTTGTCATTGTTTCTTTGTTGTTCACCTTCTGATATTTGCTTCTTTGATTTGTTTCGTTTCAGTAACATGGTTTGGATGCTTTTCTCTCTCTCTCTTTGCTTTGGCATTAGTTTTGAAGATCCAGTTTTGGGGATTGAAATAAATTAAACTTTCTTCTGTGTCCTAGTCTCACCTCATACCGTGGGGCAAGAAATGTGCCATGTTATGCGACTCGGGCAACAAATTAAAACATCGAAGATGCCGTTTTACTTCACCCACAGCACAACAAAAGGTTAACACAAAAAAAGGAAAACAAACACACACACAATGACTCGGAAGCAGATGTCGCGGAATGGTAATCAGAATGGAGTTACGTAAATATCACGAATCCCGAACAAATGAAGCAAACAAAAAAATTAAACATAACACACTTACACACAAATCAGTGATCGCTTTGGCTTCGGAGGCTCTGACAAAGTTGCGAAACAGCCACCCAGCATCATTACAGCAGAAAAACACAAATTATCTAATTCAATTATGGGAAATTCGGTTTGTATCGGGCCGTACTTATGCTGTGGTTGTTTGATGTTCCGGTGTTTTTTTTTGCCTTATTTTGTTTGTATGTATCATTTTGTTTTGCGGGAGTTTATTTTACACCCCTTAACCTCCCCACGATCGAATGGAGGTCGAATTACGCCAATCGGTTCGATCTTTCATGTTTGGATGGGGAGATGCTGTGATGGTGTTATCGGTGGGCCACACTTGGCAGTACCGATTATGCCGTCCCATGTACAGACCGGTGCCTTCAAGCATGTTACGTGCTGTGCATGGAACGAGTAGAAAGAAAAAAAACATCCCCCGAAACGAGATGCTGATTGTAATTAGCGAATTATGCGTGGCACAGATTTTATTCATTAGATGCGAATGTGAAGATGTGCGACCGAGGCGAGTGGAGTGGTGAAGTAAGCAGAATGCACACGCAGATAAGATGATGTTTCGAGCATATGTTCACAAGAAATTAATTACCTTGGGTGGCTCATAATGTGGAACATTTCCTCGTGCGTGTGCGTGCGCTAATCAATATGTGTATATTTAATTAAACACTCATCATTGTACAGAACGGCTTTTTTTGTGTTTTTTGCACAACTGTAGCCTCTAATGTGCATTACAAGTAATGCCATTACGCATGTCCCAAGTAATGTGTTGAATTTATTAAACATTCTTGCATTTCTTCTCTGGGTCAATATTAAAGCAAAGTTTAAAGATTCACATTGTTACTCCACCAAATATATTTTGTTTATACCGAAACTGAAAGTAATAAAAATGCATCGTAAATCTCCATCTATCTCTGGGTACTGTTTTGTAAAGTAAACATCATAAATTAATCTTAACCCAATATAGATGCAGTTTCACAAACAAATCCCAACCAGTGCCTGGATGGAGCAAGAATAAAAACATGATCGTGTCAAACTTGTGTCATCGTGCGGCAGTTGATTGATCAACAACAACGCATCGCATTGCAGTTTTTGAAGTTACCCCAACAGCACATAAAACACACACACACGGGCACAGCAATGCCACAATAGCCACGTTTGCCGGCTCAGTGAGTTTTATAGCGCTATACCGGTCATCCAAAATTCCATCGACACAGCTTAGCAGTAATTTGTCTTCCGACTGGAGGCGTGTGAAAGTAACACCAAACCACCACTTGTACCACCACCAAATTGGCGCAAAAATACACCTTTTTAAACATTCACTCAAAAAAAAAACTCAACAAACCCCTAGCAAGCCGTACGGGAGCTTTCCGTCCTGGGGGGAGGATTTACATTTCTTTGAACTCTCCAACGAAACGCCGCCTCAAAAACCGAAGCCGGTAATGTGCGGGTTCGTCGCTTGCCGTCTTACACGCTTAATCGTTGTAGTCACCGGCAGTACCAATTGGTCGTACAACTGAAACCCAGGCAACAACAGTTGAAAAAACCCAACAGGTTAACTCCTATCGAAAACCATCGTACCATGAAGCACCCAATGCAATCGAACAAGTCGCCCGCCAGTTCCATACAGCAGAAACAAACGCCAAGCGCTACTGTTATTGCACCAGAGCATTGGAACGAATGCCGACGATGGTTGATCTATTGGCTATTTATAAAAGCTACACTTTACTATGAATTTTTACCGGTTACCAAATGCGTCACCAACGGGTCTGTTCCGCACCGCACACATCGGAGCGTTTTGTGTGGGCTAATCTTTCAATCGCCAGATTCGGATCGAAAGATGCATTGTTGAATTGTTTCGAGATGTGTTTTGCAAAACGCGAAACCTTCGGTCACTTCCGGCGGTCTTGAAAGTTTGGAACACTCCCTTCCGAAGGTGCATTTGTACATTGTTAAAGCGAAAAAACCCAAAAGTTCAAGGTAGCAAAATGGTAAAGAACTAGGCTCAATGATCGTTTGTTCCATAATCACTTTTTAAAACACTGAATTTTTTTTAAACAGTGATCAATATTGCTTATTTACAGTGGTACTTTGGTGGGCCTAATGATACTTGGGGACCCAAACGCAAGACCTATAAAATTGGTCTCGAATTTGAATAAAGAAGTCGAAAAAAGGAGGAAGGAGATGCAATAGTTAAGGAACTTGGAGGGCAGAGGAAGAATATCTTGAGGCATTCAACAGCGTACACACTGTAGATTGCATGTTTTGGTTTTCTAATGAAGCTAATTGCTTCTATCTCACAAACTGTGGGCCTTTTACCACTAACTCCGTCTGTAGATTGATACGACTGAATACTGAATACTGAAGCATTATTGGGCGCTTATGTGCAATTTTAAAGTCCTCAAATTGAGCTAATTTCAGAAATATATTTTATTCTCAATATTTTATTGGAAGATATTCTATTCTAAGCTCAAAATTGTATTGAAATATCTTTGTAAAAGCTTTGTAAATTAAAAGGGCTCTGGAAGAATACTTCAGCAATTTTAAACGGCATGATCGTGGGCATTGTCTAGCCACGCATAATAATCATTAAAGATTCTAGTTTATTCGATATACTAGACATCTATTTTTGAACTTTAATTCACACCTCTCTCAACAAAACAAACCCGTCTTACCAAAAGAGACTTCTTTACTTCCGTTAATGTTTTATTTCGTTTGTACTACTTTCAACGCTCTACTTTGAATTGCTAGAAAAAAAACTAACTTTGCTTCTTAATCTTATCACCTTTCAAATTGGGTTAAACTTCAAATAAATAACTAACCAAATTCGTCAGTAAAGGATGAAAAACTAAAGCGCAACTGCAGTAAATTAACAAACCATCCATCAAACTCCAAACGTTCATCGAAAGCCGGAAGTGTGTGCAGAAAAAATAAAGCAAAAATTACCACTCACATTCACAAATCACAATCGCCCCGACGATACATATTGGGGTCATGCTAAATTCCTCCCACCACCCTACCATACAAGGTGACGTCTTCGGGTGCAAAACAATGCCGATCGTTTGTTCGGAACGTGACCACGATCAGCCCGTTGAGGATCTCACTCACCAAATCGATACGCAAGAAATCATCGAGAAAAACTATGCGCATTCGAAAGAAAGTAAGTTTATAAGCGTCGGATGCGCTGCCATACATACTAAAAATGCTCCGAAACCGAGCGCTTTCCACCGAGATGATGGACGGCACCGGGCAGTGCGAACCAAACGTGGGCATGATTTAAATGCAACCGCATGCGTTCACCCGGGTGAAGCATTCCGGTGCGCACTAACGAAAGCAATCAGAAACAACGAGCCGCACAAAAAAGAAAGAAAAGCAAAACGCTACGTTTTCCATCACCTAGCGTAGTGTTGTTGGTTTTTTTTTTACGATCCGTTTTCTTAACATTATTTTCGCACAGCGCATTTCGATTTCGCGCTCACGGAACCAAACCAATCGAACCGAGCTGCCGATCGCGAACACGCACACGATCGAATGCGAAAAATGTGCGGCGACGCTTTTCACCAGAATTATTTGACCTGAATAAAAGGCAAACGGCCGACGGTACGGGAGGTGGAATGAATGGAAGAGCCGAGGGTTGGAAAAGCCGCCGCCACCGCCGAACGAACGCACTTCGACGGCCAGAGATGAATGGTCGAACATTTTTGGAGTTGTCCGGTCGGTGAAAGGAGAGCATCGACACGACAACCAAACGCGGTGACGACGCAAAGCGCAATAGAAAACCTTCAAACTAGCGCGCCTATGGACCAAGGGTGCGCGCGTGTATGCGTTTGTGCGATCGCTCTCGATGGTTGTGCGCAGCGACGAGAGCAGCACAACCCGGTACGGTGAAGCAAGAAAGCATGGGTTTGCATCCGGCCATCCGGATCCAATCCATCTCTTCGGATCGCGAGACTTGAAAAACTGGATTTGGAAGCTGGTCCGGTGTGGTTTTCTTTGCCTTTCGAATTTCTTCTTCCCACCGCGGACGACACGCAGATGCGTGTGTGCTGCGCGCGCAGCTTAAAAAAGCTGCCCTTGCGTACGATCGATGGACGCGTTTCGACGGTGCAACAGAGTGCATCTCTTACGGTAAAGAGAGAGCGTCTCTTAGAGCGTCTTGTTGGAAATACGATGTATTCAAGACACATTTGTCCGCAATGCTTTTGATAGTAAGGTATTATAAATTACATTGCATTAATGATTCGTAAAGGTAGCTCTTCCTAAATATTAACCTTTTTACGAACAATTTTAGGTTTAAAGGAAAAAAAACGTTCAAACAAATCAATTTCTAATTCTTCTCCCAAGTCTTTTTCGTATTCCTTGCGGGTTAAGAATGTGATTGACCACTGCTGACCGTGAACATCCGCAACAATAACGGGAAGTGAACGGGGGTTTTTCAACTGTCAGGTCAGTCCCGTGGCCTTACAATCCCCCAACACTGGCTCTAAGCGTGCAATACCAACAGCACCAATATGTCGATCAATAAGTGAAGGTTGCAAGTAAATGGTATTGATGAAAAATAAAAATATTCAATACTACCCCACAAAAACGTTATACTATTTAAGGTGTGCTAGAAATAATTCCAGCTTATGTTTATGTTTTATTAATTATTTTAATATATTTTGATACTATGCACACGTCTCGCAGAAAGCGAAGAACAGGAAATAAATTGCCCTTTAATTTGTTCAACTATATATGGTATAGTTTATGATTTTATTTTGCTAAAAAAAATATTTAAAAAATATTAGGAAATATAAAACATTATTTTCTATAGAAATTCAAAGTTACAGAATCAATCTGCTATATATACAGTCTGTCACATACCTATGCGACCACCAGTTTTTGAGAATAACTCAACTTAAATCATAGGTAAAAATTATGAAAGGATTGGAGAATAAAAAAAAATGTTACGTGTTTTTACCCATCACTCCAACCTTTCCAACTATTCCAAACACTAGTAGTCTTATAGTTTTGTTACGGGCTGTACTAAATATTAACAATTTTATCTCACCATGAGAAGAATCCATCCCAAAACAATTCCAAGCTCTCCTCAGACGTAATACAACAAAGAAATACTGATAATAGCGATATGAATGTTAATCAGTAAACGAAGTCATAAAACATCAAATAAAATCGTTCAATTCAATCGAAAGAAAAAAGAAACATTATTACTAATAAACCATCAGCATAAATATGCCATCTTTATGACATAACTATGAAACCATCACGCACACAACAACAAAAACATGGCTAATCACATCCAATGGGGGTTTTTTTACTGTAGCTACTTTATAAATATTATTTTTTTCTCGTTCACTTTCTTTCCCCGCCATGAATATCGTATTTCATTAGATGCAATTTTTATAATCCCCTACCATTTCCCACGGTTGTTTCGTAAGCAACCGTAGCCGATAAACCAAAAGTGCTGGCACAAGGGAAAACAGAAAAAAACACCGAAACCGAAACAATCCAGAGCACCCCGAACGATAACGATCGCGCGACCGACGACAACTGTTTAATAACTTCCTATTAAATCAATGAAGCATCCACACGCGCGCGCACACACCGCCACACAATGTGGAGCGGAGTGAAAAGGGAAGCCGAAAAACAGTATCAGTCCCCCCCGCCAGACGAAAGACTGACGATGCGTTGAACATTGGTTTTTATCGCTCCAAATTTCAATATCCGGCATGTGGGAAAAGCTTTGTGGCAGTTTTCGGCCCCGAAAAAATGAACCCATTATGAGTGTGGCTTCGCGTAAGCTTACCGCATTTCCAATTCAAACACCGCATGGTAGAAAATCGGTTTTGGGTTTTTTGGTTTGGCAAAGTGTGGCTGCCGGGTTGATGGAAGGATTCCCCGTATGGCCCTTTGTTTGACGGGATCCGGGATGTTGGGGGTGTTTGGTGAAGGTTATTGTTTATAAAGCACTTGCAGCGTTTGAGATTCATCGCACTTCGCTAGAAAGCTTAGTTAACTGTTTTAGTGAGAAAAATAAACAAAAAAAAATACGAAAGAAAATCAAAACACTAACGACAACTGCCAGTGACCTTTTGGACAGCAATGGGGCACTAAGCGACGAACCTAACCCGTGCGCAGTGTACTAACGTTTACCCAACACAACCCACGATCGTTTGTTTACTTTCAATGCTTCATTAAAGCAGCAAAAGAAATGGGAGGAGGGGGGGGGGGAGGTGGAAACAAAAGCTCAAACGAATTTCGTTCCTGGAGCAAACGCCAATGTTGTAATGTTAACAATATGAAAGAAATAAAAATACTTACACTCGACGGCTGCTGCCAGCATTAGCCGGAGATGATGCCCATCACAAAGCGCATTGTTGCAGTGGAGGAAAACAAAAACAACGACACGAACTGCACACTGATGCTCGCGGGCAGTTCAGTTCCGTTTTTTTTTTCGTTTCGTTTGTTTCCGTCTCGCTTCTCTATCCCTTTTAATATTGCAACATGGCACGTGGTTTCGTCTGTGGAAT
Source organism: Anopheles minimus (assembly GCA_000349025.1). NCBI lineage: Eukaryota > Metazoa > Arthropoda > Insecta > Diptera > Culicidae > Anopheles > Anopheles minimus. The sequence goes on from KB664165.1 coordinate 5,226,026, forward strand.
CTATTTCCACCGTTCGGTATCCGTGGGTTGGTAGGATGCAGTAATCTGATTTTCTTTTCACCCTCATTTAATTCCCTTAACCACCCTCTACTCTCCCTTCCTACCTCCTAACCAATGCAATGGCCGATTAATGCAAACTTCATTTATTAAGCTCGATCACGATTCTCACCGTACCTGGCAGCAACGTTTGGAATGGCCTTTCCGATTTTCCCGTGTACCCCCTTTTTCCGGTGTACGAGAAGCTGGTGGCCCTTTCAGTGGGGCGCCCTTCCGTACACCGTTCACATTCAACCAATGGAATAAGATCAAAATCAGCGCCATTTCGCGTAGTAATGGTAACAGTGTGTTGTTTTTTTTTCCTTTTTCTAAAGCGCCTTTTTTTTTGTTTAAATTACTTTATCCCTTCACCTGTCCCTTTTTTTTCTTCCTCCTTCTGCTTCTGTTTCTCAGCAACTTGTTACGTTTGCCCGGTTTTTTTTTTATTCACCACAAAACACCCACTCCTATCTATCTGTTTTTCGATGCATTTAGTTAAATTCACTTTCTAATTGCATTTGTTTCTTCTTTTTTCTCGCTCTCTCTCTCTTTAACTTGTTGCCCCTTCAACTTGGTTTTGGGTGTACTTTACACTTTTGCTTCCGGGGGTGCACGTATGTGTGCACGCAAATTCATCGTTCCGCATGCACACATACACACCGAAGAAACAAAAAAGGAACAATTTACTGAAAGAAAATCAGCATCCATTCAGCATAGCCCGACAGCTTCCGGCAGTAGATCGCGTGCGATGGACCACCGAGCATAAGGAAACACCTTACACCCGAAAGGCATCTTTGGCAGGGAAAAGTTTTTACGCCCACTAACCCACACACACACACAAACGACAGTCCAACTTGCGCCACAAATCGTGGTAAGTCAGCATGCATGCAATGAATTTGGTACAAAAATTCCAAATCCTTACAGAAATGGAAGCATAGCTAAAAGCATTTTTGTTACTTAAGGGTCTTTTATACGGTTTGATACTGTTTTATAATAATGTAGACACTATATTCTCAACAAGAAGAAAAAACCGAATATTTCCAAGGAAGTATATAATATAATAATTAACGAAAAACACAAAAAAAATATTGAATTAGTTTATGGTTATTGAAATTACAATTCATCTTGATTTTATTGATATTATTATATAATAATTTTAAAACACAATAAAAATTATTTTGCCTCGCCGCTTTTCATAATCGTCAAATAACCTAAGCCAAACATAAACTTATGTTGGTATATAAACTCTTTCTGCTCAATAACTTCCTTGGTGGATGATCGAAAGCAAAAACAACCAAAAAACAAAATGCCGACCTTGCCATTTTGTCGCAATTGACGAATGACTTCCATAAGCAATGTGGGGCATGCTCGAAATTGAAAAACTTTTTACCCATTCGATAAAAAAAAAGTTCTAACAAAAAATCGGTTGAATTCGGTAACATTCGGGGTTCTGCTTTTTCTTTCCATTTTTTGAATTGCCTTGCCGAAACATTCCAGCGATGGAAGAATGCCGTTCCGGCTGAAATTCCTTTAACCGTGACACATTCCTGCGATGCAAGAAATCAATTGCCAATCGCTTCAATTTCCATACGGAATTGAGTGGAAAAAATATGTAAAATTCTTTCTCTTTTTGCTGTTAGGCTCTTACACCCACGGTTGTGTACGAACAGGAACCCTTCGAGATTAGAAATCACATTCAATTGCTCGGTTTCTTGGCAAACACTTTTTTTTCCTTCTTAATCTAGAAAGAAATTCGTCCATTACACACTCAAACTCAAAGTGGAAGTTAAAAATTGTACCGAAACTTTACCGCCCATGTTTCGGTGCAAAGTTGCTAATAAAATAAAACCAATTGCCATATTTCTCCATATCAGAGTGCCATTTTGGACGGCCAAAAGGGGGGAAAACCGGGCAGAAAGCGACCGCCAAAGGTTGCATACATCGAACACATTTCACCGTGAAAAATGGTACCGGGAGCTTTACCTTGCCATCTTATTTTGGGCAAACTTTGATCGAACCATTTTTACTTCCCAACCAACGTCCAGATGCTTGTAGTAAAGTTGGTTAATTTTTTTTTTCTTCTTAATATACTGCAACTCCCGGATCTTGCCCAGTGCTACGGGGAGAACCTGACCTGCACAGACCGTACGCGAAAATAGAGTGGACAAGTTTCCCTTCGGTTTGGTTCTGTTTTTTTTTCTTTGCTCTTACCACACCGATACTTCCATCCTCAGTGTGTGTGAGCGTTTTTTTAACGCTCACGCTGCAATTTCTTGCTCTGACACTTCTGTGCGCTTTCTCGGCATGGAGTTTGCTTGCGGTTGCATTTCACAAATGGAAAACGGGCTTTACGGTGTGCACCAAGTTGGCGAAAAAATGCCATGAAACACATGTACGTACACGTATGCACACTAACACAAAGCGCACCGGGAATGACGGGCTCGCTTGGTGGGCGGCCAATGTAGCTGCAAGCCCAAGTCAACCAGTTAACCGCTTTAGGAAATATGACTTTCAATTAAATGTACTTTATTGTTGGACGTGGGACCACTTCAGGTGAGAGAACGAGACGAAGTTTACCGGCATTCAGTTTGGCTCAGCACCGGAGAAGAAAAAGTATTACAAAGTACGTCATTTTTATAGTTTTTTTTATATTTGACCGTAAACTCACTAATTGGAAATAAAAACTTTTGAGTCTCTACAAAATGATTCACAAAATAACATTATCCACGAAACTTATTGCAGAGAACGAAAGAATATGTAATTGTCGCAAGAGCATCCAAAAAACGATAACTATAAGCAAAAATTATAAATACGTTAACAATAAATCAACAATAAACAACATAACTATAAGCCGTTCTTCATGAATAAAAAAACAATAATTCAAAAATGAAAATAAGTATAGAACAATAAACTAAAGAAAAGATATAAAAATAAGAATATGAAACTATAGTTTAACAGCGAAAATCAAAGATAGTCATACTGTAGTTAAAATAAAACATAAATAGAGCAAAAATATATCTTTGAAACATGAAAAAAGAAAAAGATTTGCAAAAGATTGAAAAAGTAATATGTAATAATAGAACACGAGAAACTCTTCATGGACGATTTATTCCATAAAAATTATAACGTTACAACATGAAAACATGAAACGTTATTCGTTTCCTGTGATACACGTTTCTATTCTTTTGGGTTTTAAATAAACCATCGTTTCCATTAAACTTTTAAATCACATCATAACCGATTTCCGAACACACATACTGAATCGTAAACATTTTTGTTTTTCCACCCAAACGAACCATTCTCCTAGGGGGAATCGACCATCGATCGATCGGGTGAAAACTGGATGCACTCCATTATGCTGGCTTTCTTCCCATCGAACCATGAACCCAGCGCCAATATTCCCGAACCGGTGAGGTCAGCACCTACACGGACCAGCCAAAAAGAAAAAAAAACACTCACAACCAAACATACGCTTCCGAGTTTCTGCGCTAGATTGTTAGTTACTGGGATGCATTATTTTTTGGTTCTCCCAACGCCGTCCCAATGCTCCCCTTATGCACAATGGAGATGCCAAAGGTACTCCACGGCCGAAGAGCAGAAAAGGGAATCAAAACATTGTCACGAATGCGATGCATCAACGGCCATCGAACGAGCATCAGCACGTTCTGGGGAATACAGTATCGGAACGAAACGGGATTTTTATGTTTCAACTCAACCATTCTACCGGCGGAAGGTATTGAACCGAATGGTAAGCCACACGTCGCTGGAGTGCAAGTTCAAAAGCGGGCGGTAGCGAAACGAATGCAATTTTGTTGCCGGTAAACGAAAATAGTCTTTCGAACACAAGCGCATGGGGACGTTACGGTGAAGCAGAACCAAGAAACGGGGTGGCACATTTTCCAAAGTGCAAAACATGGAAAAACCCACGATGGTGTGCTCATGATGAAACAGTCGGTTGGAAGTTGTTGATGGTCTTAACGGTTCAAAGCGCTTGCTAGTTAGCTTTATCGAATTGTGACGGTTTCGTTAGATATCTATCTTCCACTTAGAGTATCGCTCGCTCTCCAAAGGATTAGAATTTTCCGACGAGTGGCTTCAGAGTGGCTTCCACCAAATCATGCTCTTTGCATTCCGCGGCGGAATCACCGGTTCGGCTATTTTAAGCAACCGCGAGCTAAAGCTCACCTACCGTCGTGCTTGAAGCACCATCGAATCGCTTCAGGTGCAGGGTATAATTGCCATTAAATCGACACCGCACTCCTGCACGACCGCTGCTGTGTCCGATTAATTGCGAAACCCGAAGCCCTGCACACACCCGGCGAGGTGGAAAATTATAGGATGGAAAAGCCTTCGCACTTCGCGAGTGCATGAGTCCGGGCGTGTCGCTTCAGTGGGTGCCTGCTTACCGCAAAGAGGCTTTCCAAAAAAAAAAAACACACCCCGTGTGCTCATCATCATCGCCACGATACCATTCGGTGAACAATTCATTGAAATTCTTTTCGACCCAGAATGGTTGAATGAACCCAGGTCTACTCGACACTACGGACGGGTGGGCCAGAAGCTTCTCGGTATGCCCGCGGGTTTCCCGCACACGAACCGGCACCCGAAAGCTCATTAAAGTGATAAGACTCTGGGCGCAGGACGCGAATAAAAGCAGCATAATTGCACAATACCCCCCGACACACACACTAGCGCCCTGTAGTGAAATCTTTCCCGCGAGCAGCGGTGTGTCCATCCAAGCGAGAAGCATAAAAATCATAGCAACATTAGGAGAGAACAGAAGAAAAAAAACACCATCATCACCATCACAATAGCCCCAAGTCGAAGCGCTTTGATGAGGGTATGCTTTGGAGTGGTGCATGGTGGAGTGAAAATCGTCATGTTGAGCATAATAATCTGCAAGTGCTCGGAGGAACTTGGGACAAAAAGGGGGAAGGACAGAACAGGGCACCACACGGGCGGCGGTATGTAAAACGTTAAATTTTATTAATGCTAATTATGAACAACATTCCACTGTTGGTGGTAGCGGCTAAGGACTTGCCCATCATGTTATCCACACATATGAGAAGGTTTTTGTGAAAGGGAAAAACCGTCTTGCTGTAAATTGCTTAGCTTTTACTCTTTCGTGTGTTCTTTATTTTGGGCATGGTAGTGATGGGAGTTTAAATCAAGAAATTAAAAAAGCCATTTTGAAACTTTTGAAGTATTCTTCATTATAAAAATAAGGTAATTTTTTTTAATTATCTCAATTTTTTAAATATCTATTTAACCTTTTCCCCGGAACACTTATAAAAATAAATGTTTCCCAAAAGACAAAATCAGAAACTGATATATTCTTAACATGTAGACATCAATCGGTAACGGCTCTCATGCAAATACAGTACAGTATAATAAAGAAGCTTTAGGTTTATACCTTACATTACAGATTAACGACGATTGAATTGGAAAATATTGATTTACACTGGATTAGACGTAATGATTGGCTATTGCATTTTTGATAAAAGCCAGAAGTGCAAGGGAGCAATAAAACATCGAACGACTCCACTTGAAACTCGTCTAATGAGTAGCGAAGCTTGGAGTATACGGAATATTGATATCATGGTGTAGATATTGCCTCGAAGACTACTGCACCAGACCAATCCTTTGGAAGTGACTAAGCTTCTAAATCTAGGTCAGATGGTCAGTTTTTCCATGCTATGCAAAATCCTACCTGTTTTATATTTATTTTAATTCTGATTGTTTTGTTTTATCTCAAAAATTAACCTCTCATAGCTGGAGAAAGAGATCTTTTCATACATCATTGTTATGTAAAATATTTCCTTGGGTAAAATGACAAAAGACCATATAGTTCGAAAGGTTCATTGAGGTCTAACCTTGGAGATCTCACAAGGAATCTTAATCTTCTCTATTCACAAGATTGTTAACTGGTGAAAAAAATTTATTGTTACTTATTTGGACTAGAATCTGCAGCTCAAGAACATCAAACCTCGTAACGATATAAATAACATTGACTCTTTTTCCACACTTTTGAAAGTTAGAAAATTAACATCAAATTATCGAGAGCATAAAGTACACCAGTTCAACAAACTTTTTAAAATTAATGCTCACATATTTCATGTTCTCTTTTCGCTTGGACTGCAAAGCCTGCGCCTCTTGACATTCTCTTACCTTCTGTCTTAACGCGTTCTAAGCGTCTAACGGGCTAGTTCAACGGGAACGAATGTCTGCACTGGTGCTGCTCGGGAGGCACTTCAGCTCGACAACACTTCCGGTCGGCAGACGGCAGTTACTGGCACCGAACCGCCGGCACTACTCCACCAGCAGTAGACCGGTTCTTGAGTTAGCAAGTTTGCTAGCGTGAGCGTGATAAACCGATTTCCACTCGACACACACACGGCACAACCACCTCCCGACGAAGAGTTCGCGGTTGAAGATTCTACCCCACGGACGTGTTTATAAACACTTTTTTGTACCTTGCTAATGAAGAACCTCTCCGTTTTTGTTTTCCTTCAATTTTGTTATTTTGTTTATCTCGAACTCTTTTTTTTTGCGAAGAAACACATATAATCACAAAACACCAAATCACGATGCACGTCGAACGAAACTGCGCACGTAGGGAAAAGTTGAAATTAATTTGCCTTGTTTTCCATACCTTCCATAAGGGAAAACCGCCACGCTGCACACGCTGACGGTTTCATTCACTTTCCTTCTGCTGGTTGATTGCTTCTCGTAAGGAAAATTTACTATTTTACTATTTGCTCAAATTTTATTGCTCCGCCACAACACAATCAACACGTTCGGGGCCGCGTGTTATCACTCGCCACCTTTGCTTGCTTTCGATGGAGAAAATCGCTCCCCTACCACCACTGTACGTTTGATTAATTTTACTTTTTTCCCCCTTCGCACTTTTGTTTTAGCTAGCGATCATAAAACACAACACACACACACACAGCACACCACCTATAAGCGCACGTCGGGATGCATCGAATTCGTAATAAAACAAAATGAAGAATAACGGATCGTCGATTTTTCGTATTTCACTTTTTTCCCAGCTGCCTGCATGTTTTCCACTTTTGCACCGAAAATTTCAGCACCTTTTTTATCGCCTGAAAGAAACAACCAAATATATGCAACGACACACACACACACACACACTTTAGATATGTTACTAGACACAAACACACACGCACGCACAGACACGATCGTACTCAAATACGATCATTCTCGCATCTCGTCTTTAGCACCGTTCGTAAATTTCGGCAAATATTCCGTTAAGAAATGGAGGCGCTCACCACAAGATACCACAACTGACCGTGCAAGAAAAGAACGATCCATCGCGATCTGGCAGCGATCGGTTGTCGGACAGTGGCGAACGGAAAAGGCGAGGAACAAAACAGACGGGAAGGTACAATTTTACGCAACTTTCGCCTTTGCGTACCACACCACATTTCTTTACACGGGAGTTGTGTTTTTTTTTTTTGCTTGTTTTTACTACATGAGCCGGCTTTCTTCGGGGTGTTCCTTCCGAAACGGGCGAACTTCTTGTGGGGGCTCGTTGGTCACCCCAAAACGCAAAAACGCTTTCACTTCACCACTCACCGTCAAACGTACACACACACAAACGTCAACGAGCGCGCGCAAGTAAAAACTTTAGCTTAAGAAAGCTTAAAAATGACCGGATTTACGGCACCATCAGCACAACAATTAGGTAAAGATAGGCACGGTCAGCTTGTGCAATACAATGCCGAATTGTTTTTCATGCGCTTTCTGATGCTCACGTTACTTTAGACCACCGTTTTGTTTGCATTTACCCCACATTGCGGTGTTATTTTGGGCAGTGAAAATATTTAACACTAAATGTATTTACGGCTAGTCACTTTTTTATGTGATCCAGCTAATATACTAATACACTTCAACAAAGACACAACATAGCATGCACTCGTGTACACTCACATGAAGTCAATCGGAAATACAAACATTCAAACAAACAGCCAAGAACTGGCCAGTACGATCACCACCCCCCAGCGCTAGGGCTAACTAGGGCGCCCGTCGAGAAAGGTCTATCCAACGCTCCATCTTCGACAGCGTTCACGTTTTCCACGTAGCGAACCCGTTAGATGGCGCAATCCACGATCGCGAACCCAATTATTATCAATTCTTCGGTCGAACGGACCGAATCGTGACACGGGGAACGGCGAACGACAGCCCGATGTCTTTACCTGTTCCGTTCACCGCTCACCCGAACTAGAATCGAATGATCGCTTCCGCGATGGGAGCAGAGCCCCCAAAGGAGGCATAAGAAAATATGACCACCGAAGAGTTTCTCCTAAGCTTCGTACGGTAAACTCAGCAAGAACTCTCCGTCCCAATGAAATACATTAGCAACAGTAGCTCTCTTTCCGTTCCGTTGGATCAGGTGACACTCGATGGGATGGGTAAACAAAACAGAAACGTCCGCTCGTTATGGTCACGGTAGTGCTAATCGGTGGCGCTAATGGGGATTTCACTTGTGCCGTGTACCGAATGGGCAGATGCCTCCGAAACACACAAAACGACGGTGACGTTGCATGGCTTCTCATCTGCCAAGCGACTGTACAAACAACCGCACTAGCGAACAAAAATTTGCACAATAAATATGATCAGTCTACAGATGACAAAACAGCTCAAACTGCACATTACACTTCCACACACACACTCACAAAAAAATTACAAACACTTACAAAAACAAAATTTCTTCGCTCACACTATAAAACACACAACAGCGAGGAAAAGGCTTGCACGCTACATGCGCTACACGACTTCAGCGACGCGTACCGATCAGACCGACGGCCATCTTTCGAATGTGGCGCATTCGGGTCGGTTCCGAACGGCCGGTACCGCTCAGAGCGTTTGGTTCGGAAAATTTGCTCGTAAATGTTGTGGGGTTCGTTGCGTCTACTCGCGATCAGCTCGCTCGTCGGGCCGTCTCGATCGTGGGCTCTCGTGGGCACGCTAGCAAGATGTGGAGAGCGTGAGATCAAGGGAAATGCGAAGAATACGAGCCTCGGAAGCATTCGCGTGCAACTGCCACAATGGGGAGCCATGGAACAGGGTGATTCTGAAGTGATAACGGTTTGGGAAGGGATGAAAAAAGATATATATATATATATATATATATAATTTTTATTTCGCGTTTTACTGTTGATCGCAAATAAAATGTACTAGAAATCATATTACAAAAAATATTTTGGTATGGCATTTTCTTACCTTAATTTATTTTAAATTTACATATTCTCTTTTATTTAACGTTGTATTTTTTAGTTATTTACCTTGCTGTTATTGTTTTTGTTGTAACTTTTTTCTTATATTTAGTTTTTCAGTCTATTCAACGTTTTGCCAATATTAATTTCTTGTTATTCATATCTTTTACTTTATAGATTTTGTATGTTGTTTTCAATTTCTGTTGAGTTTCTCTTCTTCTTATTTGGTGTAACGATTTATTCGGTCATGCCTGCCATTTCTGGCTTACTAGACTTATTAGTACCACGTAGTTGGATAGTCAGTCCTCACTACGAAGGAACGGTTCAGATGGGATTTGAACCTCGGTCTTGCCGTTTGAGACCAGCACCGTTATTGCCTCGCCCATAATCCTTATTTGCGTATTGTAAATAATCGAGTATATTAATTTTATTAAGTCTCTTATTAATCAGGACAGGTACAAGAAAGTTTTAGGAGAAGATTAAGTTTAATTAACTATATTTTCCTAATAATCAACTCTCTCGCCATACTAAAAACTCCATATTTGTGGTATTGCCTATCTGGACACTAATTAAATGTTATATTGCGAAAGAAACTCCACACAGCAGCACAGATTTTTCACCCAGATACATCAAAAACCTTCAGAAAAATGTATCACAACACACGCAGCACTGTAACACCACGTATGCAAATCGCACCAAGCTCCTAATTCAATCATGACCTTTCCTCGAAGCCCCGCGAGTGTTTCCATTTACGGACCGTTAGCCTACAATCAGGCCGATAAAACGTCATTTTTAGATCATCATGTAGCGAAATAGAAAACGAAGACGCGAAGTGATCTCATCCCATACTGCAACGCTTCTGACCGGCAGCCGGTAGTGTCGCGAAATGGAATTGCTCCAAATAATGAAACGTTCTCCCGTGCGCCGCAGTAACAATCGATGCACTGTGCTGTTCATCGCTGCTGCATGTGCTCCCACGGAAACGCGATGACGCACCCGGTTCGCACACGACAACCTGCCAAAGATAGGCAAAAACGGCAAACCCCAGAAACGGTGCTAAAGTCAGTGAAACGTGTTCTCCGTCGATGGTTGCAGTGTACACCTCGCGTCCCAGGAACGTCGAAACAGCGGAAAAGGCGAAAGGTTAGAAGCCTTTCAAGTGGCACGATGATGACGACGACGACCAAGAAGTCGAACAAGTCCACGCTGGAGTTGCATTTTGCAAAACAAAATAACAAAAAAAAACGGACAGCAAAGACGAGCGACTGCAAGAAGGTGAGAACTACTGTCACGTCAACCGTAGTCGCTTTCAGCACACAGCAAAAAAGCTCGTCCGAAAGCTCCACGCGCTCGTGAGTTTCGTTTGATCTTTGAAGTTAACTCATTGCTGCTGCACCATTCGGTCAACCTTCAAACGTTCGGCCAGCTGACACCGTGACGAACCCGAAACTGACCGCGGGAAGACTTCCTGGTGCTGGACGCGGTAAAGGAGAATCTTTCACCTCTTCGGGTCTGTTTTTTTTTTCTTCGCTCACCTCCTCAAGCTTTCTTTCGTATTTCACTTCCCTGTTCCGTGCACAGCACAACATGGTTGCGGTGTACTGTTTATGGTTGGTTTTTGTTTCACCCCTCTCCTCAGCACTGGTTCTGCCTTTTTGGCCAGCGCTTAATTTATGCCAGAACATGATTATTACACCGTGGCGGCGGGACACGGGAAGTAACCGTGTGCGGTTCAAACAACGCGCTCGGAATGATTACTCGTGCCCGGCCAGTTGGCAGCTAGTTTGGTTTGTGGGCTATCTTTTTGATACACCGAAATCGTGTATGGGATCTGCGTCTGGGAACGGCAGCGCGATGGGCATTAAATCATTTTCTTTTAAGAGGTAATGACCGTTGGTAGGTTTTATTTTTGTTTCGTTTTTTTTTTGCATCATTATGTGATCCAAAATGAATGTCGCTTGTGGATGATTTTAAACGTTTCGTATGCTAAAAAATTCCCCCAAAATTTATTGATGTTTTATTACTTCTTTGCTAATGTCTATAAAACAATATGTGAAGTTCTTGGACTAATGGCTGCATGCACATGCAAATGCATAGTCAGTTGTGTGTCCAGCGCACCATTCGGATTGGATTTTGATATCCGTAACCATGTAATTAATTAAAAAAAGGACAAGAATAAGATATCAATGTATTTATGCAAATGGTTTGAATTATTTAGAATAACAGAAGAGATATTCACACGAAAGCACATTGGAATTGCATTTTTCCAGGTACTTTTAAACAGGTGTTGAAGGTTTGACCTATCACCAGCCAAATCCAATGACGTTAAAGAGGAGTAATCAGTAATAGTTGATCATACTAGGCTCAATTCGGTGAGCGGTCTGGGGGCCGAGAAGATAACCAGCGCAGTTTCTTCAAACGGGCTGGACCAGGGATCAAATCCCATCCAAAAAGGTTTCCCGTTAGTGACGACTAACTTACCAACTACGTGGTAATTGTTAAGTTTAATATAATAAACCATTATATGGCCGGAATGACCGCAAATGCCTAGCAAGAAGAAAAGAGGAAAACTAGGCTCAATTTAAAACCAAAAATTCACTTTCATTGTAAATATTAAAAATACAAAAATATATAAACAGATAAATAAATGACAAAAAAAATATAAATAGATAATTATATAAATAAATAAATAAAATATTGACATATTGATACGCTACTATAACATTCTTCTTCTTCTTTGGCCTAACGACCTACTCGGTCATGCCTGCCATTTCTGGCTTACTAGACTTATTGATACCACGTAGTTGGATAGTCAGTCCTCACTACGGGGGAACTGTCC
>KB664165.1:5238149-5303086 GCA_000349025.1 Anopheles minimus
CACTTTCATTGTAAATATTAAAAATACAAAAATATATAAACAGATAAATAAATGACAAAAAAAATATAAATAGATAATTATATAAATAAATAAATAAAATATTGACATATTGATACGCTACTATAACATTCTTCTTCTTCTTTGGCCTAACGACCTACTCGGTCATGCCTGCCATTTCTGGCTTACTAGACTTATTGATACCACGTAGTTGGATAGTCAGTCCTCACTACGGGGGAACTGTCCTGATGGGATCTGAACCCCGGTCCTGCCGTATGAGACCGGCGCCGCTTATCTCCTCGGCCACCGGACCGCCCCCGGTCCTATACTATAACTATAACACTATAACATTAAAATATGTTATTGGAGAAGTCGCTGTAATGACCAAGTTTTGGTGTTGTACATTGAATGTATTAATTCACTACGAACTGACCTCCAACTGACTGTAAGCTTTTAGGCTTTACACAGAAGAGTTATCGTAGGACCAACCAAACTGAAATGGACTAATGTTCATGAAGGTCGGGATAAGGAATCGTAAGCGATGTAGACAACTTCCGTAGCAGCTCAAGATCACGGCGTGGTTGTAACACCAGATAAGTAACTAATAAGATATTAGTGACTGAATCCTTGTGAACTCTTTTAAGTTAAATAGAGTAAGCAGTTAATTTCATTATTATTTCGAGAAATTTTTTTTTTAAATTGTAAAAATAGTATTAATATTTATTTTTCCCTTGATATTACTAGCAAACAAAGTTCGTAGACGCCTTCGCAATAAAAACTCGAGAAAATCCAGACCAATCCTGGTTTTTCTCATGCACTCAATGGAAAACGCACAATGACCCGGAATAAACTATGATGGTGAAATTAATTTCTCACTTAATAACCTTGTTAGATATTTTATGTACACCCAACCGAACCCACACATAGCGACATCTTTGCCACTTCCGACAGTGCAAACACGATCATGGTACCAGCATTCCAGCAATAGATAAAGCACACACTTAAATAACATACACACCGGTTGGCTAATTAATTGCTTCATCGTTATTAGTGTGAATTTTATTCGTCCTACTGGTTGCACGGTCATGGCCCCCTCAAAATCGAACCACCAATTTGTACCAATTAGTGTGCACAAGTTCCCCTGCGGCACGAAAGATCGGTGTCCTAAACCGATGCTCCGCCGGTGGACAACACAAAGGGGCAAACCATACGTCATAATTTCCGCACCCTAATGATCGCCGGTGAAAATATCGCGGGTGTACAAACGGAAAAAACCCGCTCCCAATAATGCGGCATTCTGCAGCCGTTCGTGCAACGATCGATGCACTTTCCACGTTCCACCAAAGCATTCGGGATTTCGGTTCGGTTCGGTTCAGGGTAAGTATTTCATAAATTTTAATTGCACATTTAATACCTGCGTTCGGTGCGTTGGCGGGCTGTGGCGTGCTTTGCTAGCTAATGGATGCTCATTTTGCGATATTTTTGCTGTTGTTGGCATCGGTTTTGTGTGAGAATGTTAGACCCATGAAGTAAGTATACCGACAAACAAGAGCCCAACATAAGAGGAATGTTGCGTATACGCTATGTAGAGATATATTCCCATACTTCTCTCTCTCTCTCCGACTGTTTCTCAATCTCCCAATCGAGAATAAGTCAAAAGAAAGGTGAATGAATGGCAAAAGCGGTGGAAAATGTATCGATCTGTCATTACGGGACCCGGTCGGCCGGTATTTGATCCGGAGAGGCTTACAGCCAATCAAGAACCATAAATTTCTTCGATTGATTTAATACGAGAAAGCTTCGGCCCAGGAAATAAACAGTTTTCTGATATGTAATTCATGTATTCAGTGCATCAAAGGGGAAATATTGAAGAATTCCCATCCAATTCACATACAAACATCTAATCAAAGAAATGCAAAGTACTAACTGTATACTTTCGGGGAAAAAATCAAAACAAGAATTGCTTTCTCGTTACTGAACGTTCTTCCTAATTAAGGAATCGTTACGCTCCCTAACTACCAGAAAATGTTTTTAGAAAACGGTTTAAAAGGTTTCGATCAGGAATAAATACATTTTAAATCAACAATCATCATTATAAAATAACCGGAAACGAAAACGTTTTGAAGAAAATTAAATCATCAAACTTTACTATACTGTTACATATAGTTTTTATTAAAAGTTACATATTATCAACTTCCAAAAGTAAATAATAATACTTTATCCAGCATCACGGCAAAGCACATGATTTTACCATCATGAAAGGTTAATTAACTGAAAGATTGTCGGCATACATGATTTCTTGAGCTTTTGCAAGCATTCAGAACGCCTTTGCTAGCATCAGAACATGCGTGGGACGGGTCACGTTGCCTTAAAGCTTAATCATCTCCCCCCGTCGAAAGGTGAAGATACATTCAAAGCGCTAGATCAAGCTCAAGTCGATCGTACCGGTGGGCGTGATTTATTAATTTCCAAAGTATATCTAATCGCATCGAAGCACATTTTATGGTTATATTCTTCCGCCCTTGTGCAAAAACCATCAAAAGCAGCACTGTTGTTGTTAATTCTGTTTTGCTCGTGTGTTTATATTTACCATACAGTGCTCTACTGTGTTTGTGTGTGTGTGTTTTTGTGTGCTTATTTCCCGTTTGCAATTTACTCTTTACCGCGGAACTTTATGAGAATGGATCGGAATTCCGTCTCGAGTTGCAGCCCAACCGTACGAAGCACGAAACCACGATCGCACGAATGGCGAAACCGCATCTTGCGCTTCTTCACCGTGACTTGCGGGAAGCGACGATACAAAGAAGAAGAGAAGAAAAAACGACAACCAGCCATTTCGTTCCCTTCCATCGATCTCGTACCAGACCGGTAATGTTCTACGTCAACAGTGCAACGCCACGTAATGAAACTGAGAAAGATTAAACTATAGCAAGCAAAGAAAAACCGAACGAAGAAATCAAACCGCAGTCGCAAGAAGTCGAAGCCTCACGTCTGATCTACTCTTAATGGCCACGTGCGTAAGCGAACGACGAAAATCAAAAGCCTTCCGCTAGCAAACGGCAAAAACATTTTTTAAAGTTCGTCATGCACGCGGTAAAAAGGTCAAAAACATTCTCCTCTTCCCAATGTCGGACAACGTACGGTGCGTTTAGGTGGCTTTATTTTTTTTTGGTTTGTGAGATTTAATGCGTTATGTTGTTCACTGGAGGAGTTACAATGTTTCATGGGCTAACAAAAGCGTATAACAGAACAAACCGTAGCTGCACCTAGCACTGACCCCCATATTCGATCGTTCTGGACCATTTCCTTCCAAATTAAGCTATTTCATATAAATAACGATCACTTCCTATCAGCTTTCTATTCTGAAGGCGAAAAACCCGCCCCATCAAACGATACTCTCTTTAAAAAAATACTCGTAGAAAACCGTTCACCGTCTCGCACAATAATTTATTTCCTCTTATAAATCAACCCGCAGCCCGCAGACTAATGCGCGCCTATATCGTCACATTCCACCCGTTGCATATGCTCGATTTATGGGTGACGCGGTTCAAGTAGCTTCTAGCTGCGAGAAAGAATTATGCACATTGCAAAACCATAAAATATGTGGATAACCATTAGACCGGAACGGTTTTCGGCAGGTCGCAAGGTGTTCGGTTGCCAAACAACGTGTGAAAAAAGGGGAAACATTGTAAACGTGATGCATTAAACATTTGATGGTTTTTTTCAACAACAACAAAAATGTCAAAAATAGTTATTTTAATATTGAACTCTCTAGTTTATTACACTACAAGTAGTGTTCATTGTTTTTCGTGCCGAAATACAAAAATGGAAACACTACCCCTGTTTGTCTGCCGAACCCTGCATTGCTCTAATCTCGTCTCCAATGTCGACTGTAGCGTTGCGCCTGAATGTATGCTATGGCAATGCATCACGTTTAAAAGCACTGTGAGAGAACGAAACGGAATTTTAGGTTTCCACAAAAAATATGTTTTTCGCTTAAAAATAAATAAAAAAATAAAAAAATATATTATTTCTTCTTATTGTACTCGACCTGATTCTTTACAACCATTAATTTTGCGTAACAAAAATTTATATACTCAATAATATTTTAGTATTCGAATCTTGGCATCTTGTCGGAGACGTGCTCAAGAGAGGGATTAAGAGTTATTTCAACGCCATTAAAAGGAATTTCAAACTCCTCGAATAGGTTTTCGATTTATGACTTAGAGGTGCAAAGTGAACCTCTAGCCAAACATTGTTCAACACTAATGAACTTTTCCACGCATAACTTTAGTTTATTCATCCTTTGAAAAAATGAAACCTAAAATTATGAAAAGCTCCATGCT
Source organism: Anopheles minimus (assembly GCA_000349025.1). NCBI lineage: Eukaryota > Metazoa > Arthropoda > Insecta > Diptera > Culicidae > Anopheles > Anopheles minimus. The sequence continues at coordinate 5,242,493 of KB664165.1, forward strand.
TGTGCTCGCTCAAAGCAGAACCTTTGAACGCCAAGTAAAAGAGCTAATTGTAGTAACCTTGCAAGAGCGATTAGCTAAAACGCCCTTATCCTTTACGCCCTTTTGTGAAACATCATCACCACGAACCGTTCGGGAATGCATGCAACGTGCTCAACACTGCAATTAGGAACTGCATACGAACCAGCGAAGGTGGTGGACACAAGGACAAACAACAACAACAACAAAACCCCCACACACACACACACACACATTCCCCAAAACGAACTCCAGGCCGCTGTGCACCCATGATAAATGGGATCGCCTTAACAATGAGCAAAAACGATAAATTATGCTTACGATCGTAATTGTTTCTGTTGTCACCGTGTGAAAATGGAAAAAGCACAACAACATGGTGCTACGGGCGAGAACCCAGACGACCAGAGAGCGCTCGGCCGGGATACTAGGATAGTAGTAAGAACACAACAACAGCGTACCGCCCCATGGGCAAAATTAGACCATCGAGGCCACTATCGCACCTTGCCCTATCTTGCGCTCTTTTATGGCAGCATAATTAACAGTAGCATGCTAGTTTGCTTATCAGTTAATTGTTTTTCTGTTTTGTCAATACCGTTTAGATGAGCAAATTGTTTCTGCACCTGCGTCTGTGCCATGGGGAACATTTTGCTTCAAACTGCTTTAATATTTTATTATTTCACCACAAAAATTCCTCTTTTCTGACTCAACCGATACTCTTCAGGAAAATAAATTTTTCAGGAAATGTAACAAACAGCCCCGAATGGAGGAAAATCTGTGCCGGCATCTCGAGAGTGAGTCTTCTTTTGAATGCTCACCCCTTTAACCCAAGTGCTAAGTGGTCACTGTGGTGCAGCTGTGAATTGCGTCAATATAATCTGCAAACACAAACCCTTTTGCAGCCAGACTTGGGATGAAACTGTACAGCCAGACTGGATTACGTAAGCCGTCCGATATCGGTGCGCCCGGAAGAGTAAATATGCTTTTCGAACTAGAGCTTGAAACGATTGTAATTTGGTGCCCCGAACCGTTGGAGCTAACGTGTAGGAGCTGGCCCCAGCAGCTACCTGTTGATGTTTGACAAAGATAACGAAGGAAGAATTTTGAGGTAGAGTTTTTTGTGCATTGGGCTTTATTAAAATATTTATCGCTACAACCAAAGTAGATACAATTACTAATCAGATTTCTAATCGAAAGTCATTACATAAATATAATTAAGATAGATCTCCTTGAGAAGCTTTTTTTCTGCATCGAAAACTGCATTACGAGATGCAAATCGAATCTCTCGTAGCGCACGAGCCCGCCGGTCGCTCCATTGCTCTCGCTCAAATCACCTTCAGCAGGAGAAGATTTCATCACTGCAGCCCTCACCAACACAGCCATTTGCTTGTGTGCGAGCGCGCGCGAACTCACCGGCGCCATTAGCTTATCAGCGCACCGGTTCCGTGTAATCAGTTCGAGTCGGTCAGTCGAGGCGTGAGGTTCATAGTTCCGCGATACTACCACCGTATCTACTACCAGCAGTGTGTATGTGTGTACGCGTTGGTGTGCAGCACAGGTTTAAGGTTAGCGCATAAACCACCCGGTTGGGATTTATCTCTTCAAAAAAAAAACATGTGCTTTATGAGAACGAGTTTTCTAGTAGTTCCCACTTCTCTAGCAATGTAACCATGTCACATAACGCTCCACTGGACGGTGAGCGTTACAGGCGTAACGGGTGCGTTTGTCCGCACCAAAAAGCAGCGATCGCTGGTGTGTAAAGAAAGTAAACCACACAGCACGGCAGTGCAGAAAGCAAAACGAACAAGACGCGTAAGAAACTGATCGTTATCTTGATCCCTCACCCAACGCCACTCCACGTCTTGCGGCGGCTTATCAAGATAGTCACTTCACATTTCGCGTTCTTGTTTGGTTGCCCTTCCTGCGTTGGATCGCGCGCACGTTTTAAGTGGCTTAAGTGGCCATCTCCGCCATCACGGCCATCGGTAGTTAGGACGCCTACGTTTTGCAGGAAGGTTTTGCCGACCGTGCACGGCAAGTGCAAGTGTCAGTAGTGCGAACGATCGCCGGGTGTGAACAGTGAGCGGATGTCGTCGGAAAAGGTACACCGGAACGTACCTTTTTTGGGGTATTTCTTCCACCAGCGTATTGTGAAACCGTGACCACAACTGTGAGACTGATGAGTTTTGGTACTGAAGAAAACAAGTGCGCCAGTGTTCAAGATTGCAGTCAAGTGCGGAAGATTGTTCTGTATCAAGTAGGTCGACGTGTGCCACAAGCTTAACCCGTATCGCAACGCCCTGTGAAGTGTCGTTCAATCGTTTCACGTTGAGAAGAAAACTCCCATAAAATATCCATTCATCAGCTCGAATGTGTGTGAGTGTGTTAAGTGTGCTTCCTTGTGGAAATCTCTCTCTCTCACCGAAAGTAGTGCTACGGGAAAGGAATAGTTTAACTATTGAAAGGACTCTATGGAATAAAAAATCTTCAATTCATTTGTGATTTATGTTCATCAGCAAAATCCATTAAGCGGATACTGTATCTAGTGCTTTTGCATATTTCGCTCGAGCACCTACGAGAAACGAGAGCATATTTTATCGTTCCGTCCATTTTCGCCTGAAGAAAAAAAAAAACGCCCGAATACTGAAAAGGATTAATAAATACTCTTACTCCCTTAAACTTCGGTGCGGTTTTTAAGTGTAGATTCTTGAGCCGAACGATCGCACTTCAAATAATGCCACAGGAGAAGAAAAAAAAATCGACCCCAAAAATGCCATTTGAGTAGAGCGGAACCGGAAACTCCGATCCAATCCATTCCGGGCACTCCTCCGGGTACACCGACCAGTTCCAGTAGGTGTGGATCTGCAAATTGCATTCTAATGGCAAGAAATATTTAAAATTCCAATATGTAAAACTTTTATCCACTGTCGGAGGTTTTCGCACCGGCACCTATTTTCCCCGTTGCCAAATGGTTTTGATGTGGATGTGTCTCCTAGGAAGAAAAAAAAAACTCAAACAGAAGAGAAATGAAATGTGTTCCATCTCTGATTTGAAATTCGCACACTCTTCGCTAGAACTGTCTGAATGTGGGATTTTTTTTCCCCCCACTATCCATACACTTTTCGTTTTCCGTGGCAAATTTGGCATGCAAATTCCCACCACCCGGGGAAGGTGGTGCATTTTAAACTCCGATGCACAAAGAAGACTCCCTTATGCCCAATCGTGTGGAAAAAGTCCTAAATGGGTTTTTTTTTCCAACATTCGCCATTCGGTGCACCGATCTCTGCATGGTTTGAAGTCGTAATAAAAGGTTTCCACGGGAGATTTTCTAACGAAACCACTTCCTAAGCGGTGGAACAATAAAACAAAAAATTGGTGAAGGCTTTATCGACCCAGTTCCTTCAGCTCTTTTGCGAGAACTGTACGAGATATTAAACGCAGGGATTAGGATATAATTCCAGAAGCCAATTATAACAGTATTTGTTTGATTGAGTATTCCCATGTGTGGATTTTCTAGGATGGGTTTCTAAATTAGTATTCTTTTACGAATACAAAGATTTATTCTGTTTTGAGTGCCAAGTGATTTAGAGATATCAGCATCGAAGTTATCACGAAGTTATCGAAGTTATTAAATGTCAGATATACTATCCATCTACTTGGAATCAATAATCTGATAATACTGAGGAGAATCGGAATGTCTGAAATGATAAGCTGATATCCTTGAGGTTGAAGATACTACTGAGACCTAACATATCTCGGTCAGTTGGAAGCATTGTCTTAAAAATAGTGTTTAACAAATTCGCCCATTAAACACACTGATCACACTGGATAGTGATACCCGATTCTGTTGAAGACATCGTCTAACAAAATACTTGAAAACTGCTATTCTACAATTCGCACACCTGGTACAAATTGGGGAGAAAAAACCAATAAATGAAGGCACTGTTTAGAATGCTTCCCCATTGAAACTCCACCCAGACTCATAAACTCCTTAAACATCTGTCGCGAGGGTAAAGAACCTTAAACAAAACCACAACAAAACCCAGTCTTATCTTCCCCCCCACCAGCAAACTTTCTTGAAGCTTGAAGTTTTTTTTCCTTATGAATGACAAGCTGTATTCTTCCGTCCGATCAGCTGGGAGGCTTTTTTTTTTGTTCCTGTCATTGGGGTCACACCATATGGAGCCGCTAAAAAAACGTCTTTTTAAACCCGATCGAACCGGTAGAAACTGAGCATTGCAGTGTAAATCCAGAAAAAGGGGGAAACACACACACTCTTTATGTGTACATGCATCGTTCGAGATGCACTAAAAATCCCAAATACCGTCAACCATTGCACCCAGCTGCTTCCACCCTTCGAAACGTGGGTGACGTAAGGCTACGCGTACACATTCTTTACACGCTTGCGATCGGACGGGTACCGATGTGTGTTGATTTGCTGCACGCTTCGTTGGTTTGTTGATCGCGGTGGCAAATTTGATTTAAATTGCTTTCATTTCTACACGGTACAGGGCGCTTTGTGCTGCACTTCCGGACGATAAACCGTTGCATTCCACAGCGACTGTGTGGAGACCTGTCTGAATGAGTTGATTCCTGAAGTTGTCTCCTCCAAGCTGTTCGGAAATAATTACAATTTTTTGTGCCGTCAGGTGCAAAAATAGCGCATTATAACGATTTTATTATAATCCAACATCCTATAGTCTTAAGCCAAACGAAACTGAATGTAACTCGCATGATAAGTGAATATCGAGCACTATTTCCCTTAACCTCTACACATCCCAGATCTCTCAATAACGGTCTCGTGTGAAGTTGAAGTCTACAAAACCGACCAGAAGAGATTATGCTACAGGTTGTTGTTTGTTTCGGTGTTAACTTCCAAACCGCGATAAGATAATGCCAGTTGTCAGTGATTGTGTTGATGATGGTGTAGTATCAACTGAAGTAATAATAAAAAAAAACCTCACCAATTACTGATCACCAAACTCACGCCTATGGAAACGTCCCAGAGGTACTGACGGCTATAGGCCGTGATTGATGAGAATTCTTCTTCGTAATTTTGCCCTTACTTTGATTTCGCGATTTCCTTCAGCTATCTCCAGTACACGAGTATCCATACCTGGAAGATAACATTCTATCTTTTTTCTCACAATCTCTTCGCCAATGTTTTGCATTATTTTAAAGGTTATGTTCTTCTCCTTTGCCGGGGTCAATTCACACATACACCAGTGCCACCATTCCCACTGCCAATGGATGGTAAAACACGGCGAACAACCAGGCGCAAATAATAATAATTGACCAATTTATTTCAATTTCGCGAAACCGTCCACCGGTCGTTCCTGATAACGGATAAAGATTGTGCGCCGGGTAGGTTTTGCAGCTTATTTGCAAAATGCTGCCGGCAGACTCGCGAAGATACGGCCAACATGGTTGCTCCCTGGTTCGAAACGCCATTGAAGCGACCAGAGGTGAGTGTCTTTTTGTGTTGTGATAAAGCACTCAGCGGCGGTTCTTGGGTTGATTGTATTTTTGGTGTTAGATACGATTAAATTATAGGGAAGCTCAAGGCAAACGAGGCGGGTAATGGGATGTTTGTACAATGTTTTTTTACGAAGATACTCTGGATTTGTGTGTCTTCTTCATATGTTACTAGTTAAATTGATCACTAGTGACCTTTTTTTTATGGAAAAATATTTTAAATGTTTAAAATAACGATAATTTTTACTAAAACAGATTGATTGCTAAAGATTCTCATGACCTTCTAACAGAATCGTAGACTATTAACGTTTACATCGCCATACCTTGTATTCCATTCCTTCAGTTATATTCGTGTCCAGAACCACTTAGAGCGATATGTCTCGCTAGTACATGGCGTTGTTAGATTCCGATAGTAATCAGCTGATAACTTGACCCACGCTACAGTACGCCATCTTTCTCCACACGTGATACAGTGTGGCCCCGCGTGTCTACCCAGCTTGATAAACGGACCCGTGTGCGGACCTCACCTTTACCTCAGTGAAACAATTTGCATCGATTTGCAATGCACAGCACTTGAGTTTGCTGGCACATGCAAATGACCACCCTCAGGGATGATGCCACAGGTGAGGAGAATACGCTCAATCTGAACGAGCTTGACATTGTCAGGGAGATTTGCTGCGGGCAGCTCCAGGGTGAGGTAATCTAAATCGACGCTAAATGGATGCTATCGTACCAAACAAACTCTGCTGGCCGTTGAAACTGTCCGTTTTTGGAGCGAAAACATTCACTCCACCTACGAAGTGTGTAGAAGCCCACAACAGTGGACACCGTGTTCGATAACGCTTCCAAATTGTTACAGTAAACATCTTCCAGCTTCTATCGCTCCCCAGCACTAGGTGAACAGATTGTTTACCAAAGGTGTTAGTAGCACTGTACGAAGCCTTACGCAAATCTCACGCCTGTCAGCACAAACTTCTCCGTCTATCGGCCAAAAATCCGAACAGCACCAACAGCAGCTCCCTGTACCAGGGTGAAGGTGAAGGCACACACGAATGCAAACACTACCGGACAACCGGTAGCTAGCTGCATATGCCGGTCACCCCGACCACAGCGAGGATTATTGAATCAAATAACTTCCTTAAGTAACGGCAATTGAGTGAATTAGATAAGAGGATACGGTTACAAACAAAGTCCAAAAAGTCCGGTTTGCCGGTAAACGCATACAGCGACCGGCGGGAACTTGAGAAGCGAGAACATCAACCCGACCGAAGCTAAGCGCTGCAAACGCCAAGAAAAGAAGGTGCATTCTGTTGAAAAACTTCCCCGAAACTCCTCCAACTTGCAGACTATTTTATTGAAAGTAATTCGGGAAATGTTTTATGGTTTGGTGGTTTGGCGTTTGTTTCTGTCAGCAACATGGGGAAAACTTTTCCGAACCGGCACATTAATTAGCAACAGTGTGCTTGAGCAAAGACGAGGATTAATTATCTTTTAAAAACCGGTGCAAACTGGACGAACCTAAACCGAACGGTAAACATGATCCTTCTGGTATTGTGTACACTACAAAAGTGAACGACCTGTCGGATTTATTTCTTGAGAGATTCAAGACATTGACCTGTGTTTCATGTTTGAGTGCATTTGTTTTAGAAGAGACAGAAGCTCGAGGGTGTGAATCCTAAGCAAAGATGCTTTCCGGCTTCTATTTTGGTACAATTGAAGAAACGAAGGATTTCTCTTATTTTTTTGGAATCAATGAACGATACCTGGTGAGAAGATTTTCGAGAAGAACTTTTTTGAAACAAATATTTATCTATGTGTCTAGGTTAGGTTAAATTAGGTTCCATGTCAAAGACATTGAGACTCGAAGCTTACATTTAAAGCATTCCTTAATTCCTGGAACATAAACAACCTGCTCTTTCGACACTTTACAGAGTCCCACTATGTACTTCATAATGGTTTGTAAACAATTGTTTCGCAATCCAATCCAAACTCCAGATGTTCTTAGTTCGTGAACCTCTGCTACTTTCAACAATACGGTGATTTGATTACGTTAGTATACGTTGCTTTCGAACCATGAATGATTTGACAGCTGAAAACAAACAACCCAGAACTTGGCAAATCAGCCCTTTTACAGTTAGCTTCGGTAACAATTACTTGAATGTTTTTGTAAACATACACGTTTATTGCCATTTAACATAAAAACTGCTTTTGTGTAGCAGTATGTTTTTTGTTCCAAGTAATTGTGAAACAATAAGATTATTATTTCAAATCTTGAATAATTCTTGTACAAACTTCTTCTTGGCTTAAAGACTTAATAGGTCCTGTTAGACTTATAATACACTTAGTAGACGTATGCAGTTGCTGGAACAGAGGTTCAGATTATATTTCAACCATGAATTGAACTAGACCTCAGGAAATTGAATGTGGAATCATTGAATGGATATACTTGAATATCTGTAATACTGTATCTGAAGTGAATTCCTCAAGTACTCCGAGACATCACAATGTTGAAGTCTTCAGAGATTTATTTGTTGATTCATTTAATTGTATACATCTCCATAAATTGGACGAAATAATTAGTGCTAGAAGTTTGTATCACAACTCTCGTTACGTCTTACGTCGAGCTACACCACAGCACAGTCATTACTAAAGTTTTATTTCACTACATTGTTTTATCTTATCCCTAACCTGAAAAACAACACTACTTTTGGCAACAGTTTCACCTCAGCTACGATTGTGTACAACACTGCACTCCACTACAAAAAAACCCAACCACATTTTATAGCTTCATGACAAAGGCATACCTAGCCACAGCATGAGTTAAGAGTTTAATCAATTTTATCCTTTAGATTATTTCCAATCAGTTAACCATTCGTTAGCGAGTTGCAATGGTAAACAAACACAAAAAGAGTAAAATAGTTTCTGGTTTCCAGTCGTAAAGTTACCACTCATACTTTGGCATCATACCTAAGGTCTTCTTTGCCTTGTGCGCAGAAGAATGTACACATGCTTACGTATTTTGCCCGAAAGCACCAAAAACCATATAACGACGTCAAATGTGCGGGTTTTTCGAGCTCAGTGACAGTCATTAATGTTAGCCATTCCAATTTTTTTTTGTTCTAACTGTTCAAAACTTTCGCCTCAATGTAGAGCGGAGGACTTTTGTGTAAGAAAGTTCCCCAACGATCGTGTCCTGTTTTTTGTTACTCGAAAAGACAAAATCCTCGATACATTCTCCTACGGTTTCGGTACGTTGAATTTCCCCACCCGACAAAATCAACCATTATAAAAAAGCTCTTGTTTTGTGCTGGTGCTTTTTGTTTGCTACCAGATTCCAGAACTCTCCCGGCACCATCACCGTACGTCATGCGAGCGCAGTAAAAGTTCAAACGAAACGATCGTAATTAATTTTCTGGCCCGTTGTTTTCAACCAGACAGGCTGCGGATAATCGTCCCTTTTTTTTCTCGGCTCGGCTCGGCTTCATTGTGCGCACTGTCCTTTGTGCTCCCGCTTCCCAGCCAGCAGTCGCAAGTTCTTGTCGCAGATGATAAGAAGAAACACGCTCCGGTACTTAGCATAAACTGTACCAGCTTAAACCTACCCACCCAGCGGGAAAAGTGTCACTGGAAAAGCCAACAGGTCGACAACTGTGCAACCAAGTTTTGGGCAACTTTTCACGCGGGTCTGAAACGTAAAGTTCTCCGTCCGTACCGCCTGAGCGCATCAGTTTTTGGGGGTGGTCCGGGCCGGTGCATCGGTTTTGCTGTTGCAAGAAACACAAGATACTGCTCTTGCCGGGCAGAGCTTCCGTTAACCGTTTGTGGCGATACGCTTGGCAGACTTCGGCCAAGACAATGGTACGCTCATGGTTGAGTTGATAAAAATGAAAAACTTGCCGGTACTTGCTGGAATGAACGGTGCACGGGAGACATAGCACTTTTCTTCTTATAACTGAAAAGATTCCCTCTCAGCACCTGATAGAAATGGATTTAGCTGTTTACCGCAGCCACAGGGTTAGATAGAACCGTAGCAAGCAAGGTGATAACTTCGGTTGAGATTCGTTTTTGCTGGAGTTGTAAATAGCTGGTGACATTCGGAAGTGGATCGGTTATCACGAGTTCGCATTTCAAAAACCATTGTTAGCAGAAATCCACAAAAACCGATACAATTTGCACATTGTATTTTCTCAATTTATCTAGAGATATCTAAATTTTTTGAGGTTGTCATAATTATTTCTTGAAAATATAGAATTACCACAAATTCCAAAACATCACGTAAAGACTTCAGATAAGAGGACGATCTTGGACCTTAAAATTAGACCAATTCTAGATTTTTGTTTTTAAATTGCGATGAAATTTCCGATGACTTGTGAGCCCCAAGAAGTTTTGAGGATTGAGATTTATATCACTTTGATCGAGATATTCTTCAAAATATTTCAGTTAGCTCAAACATAAGCACCACAATCTCTTTACGAGTACATTTTCGCTCTCGCTTATGGTCTAATCAACAGCTATAAGGTCATCTTGCCCATTATCGCAGTCCGAGTAACTAAGCTACGACCAGTTCAAACTAACTGTGTCTGCCTCAACGCTCCTCCATATGTTTCAATGCCCAAGTTCATTTTATGCGACGATCCGTGCTTCTTTTGCCGGAAAGCACGTACTTAATGTCTCTCAGCTCGCGAGACGATAAAAAATGCTTAATTGATGACTAATGTCAACCGCCATATGCCTGTGTTTACGAGCGTGTATAAACACCGCTCCAACTAATACCCGATCATAAAGTAAGCACTTGGACAGAAAAATTAAACAAATGATTCCACAATAGCGCCAGTAGCTGTGAAATCTCACGGGACGGATGTTACAGTTATAGACGGTTAATATAAAATTTCGATTAGTAAGTTTAACTGGCTGATTAAATTGCACCAATGCTCTTCAAATTAGCTTACGGTTAATGTTTTTTTCTAGTCAAACTATGTGAAACATAAAAAAAGAGTTTTCTTTCCTTCCAATTACAACAAACTATCTGGTAGCAAAGCGGTAATTGAATTTCTCGTTGGCAAAAATACAAAGGCATTTGGTTGTCGGGTGCTTTTTGCACCATTGCACAAATACCATCTTTACCAAACCGGTGCTACCCGTGATTGTTCGCGTTCCCTTCCAATTACAACATCTCCGGTGTGTAATCTTTGCATTGGCACATCGATACACAACGATCCCGAAATCGTATCGAACCGAAATCGTACGTTCGCCATCGGAACGTTTGGCTTTTTATTGCATTTCAATTACAGTGCACCGTGGGTTTCGTTCGGTTCGGTTTACAAGACAAGGGGTATTCTTTCGGACGTGGCAATAGCAATAGGGTCATTAGACATTGGAACGTATCTTTCCTGCTGGCCACGCTTTCGCTCGATCGAATAAGGCTCAATTTTCGAGCAATCCAATAGAAGGGAAATTGCACATCGTTAAGAAACGAGATTACTTCCAAGTAGTGCTATAATTATTTTGTGGAAATAATTTTCCAAGAAGAAAACATCATATCACTAACGCTAAATTTCTTTAATTGCATTAACATTATTGATGGTTGTGTGCTTCAATATCTTCCTATTATTTTGATGACATATTTAGATAAAAATAGTTGCACAAAAAAATTAAAGGAAACCTCTAGACAAAACTTCTCCTTTCAGATACAGATAATCAGATGAACGAATCCCATTGCAAGTCTATTTATCTTACCAACACACAAAGAGATTCCAACCATACAATCGACTGAATCCGTCGTGCGTCACAAAGAGTAGCGCTTTTATACTTCCAAATCACTATATCACTAGTTATCAAACCTTTGCCGCTTCCATTCCCTTTTCCATCCAAGCTGTACACTCAAACATGGCGAAGAATCCATCAAACGCTGCGTCTCGCCGAGGTGGCACAGTGGTCTTCTCGACGAATCAGAAAGAGAGCTTACGGTGATGAGGTTAAATTGAAGCATATAGCTCATCATTCAATTATCCGTCCGGCGGATCGTCTCGCGATCTTGGCCGAGCGCGACTGGTCTCGGTCAGGTCGGTCAGTGTCTGTCGGTTGAGAATCGCGATCGGAATGCAACCTCGCTCCAGATCGCTATCGTTTAACGCCAGCCGGTGTGTGAAGTAGTAGGTGCAGTGTGCTCAGTGTGCTACGGATGGTGAAGTTGAGATGCTGTGAATCGTTTCATTTTTGTGGTAGAAAGTGAGTGCATTTGTTGTACAAAAACCGTTCTTGATCGTTACAATTTGTTAATCGTTTAATGTACAACGTAAGAACGGAAGTGATGAAGTTGTTTGATGGCCAGAAGTTCACTCGGAAAGCACCACAAAAGGAAAGCTGAGATGTGCTCAATGGATGTGATATATAAGGCAATAAAATCTAACGTGCATATAACCAACTAGAAAGTGTAAATGAAGAAGAGATAAGGATATGTTGGAGTGTTTTGGTGAACAAGTGAATTGGTGTATTCCTAACAGTGAGCTGCTATCAAAAAAGGCACTTACAATGCAGCATTCTTTCACCAATCCGCTTCCGTTCTGCGAAGAAGTGTAGTTCCTATAGAAATGTTGGACACATGTCCTCAACCGTATGTGTCTAAGAAAGTCGTAAAAACCCGTGTTACTGGTCTGTGACAGTTTCACTGATGCGAAGTGTAATAAAACAAGAAGAGTGTAGTGAAAGGCAGATAATGGTAGCACTCCACACAGTCGTCCAGTTGAACGGCCAGTTCCCACATCCGTTTTATCGCACAATGCGCAGTTTAGTGTCGTGCAGTTAATCAGTGTTTGACGAAGCAAATACGCAAAGGATATGTGCGATTACTGTTCCTCAACCGAGAACATAGAAAAGAGTGTTCTTCATTTTTATGTGATATGTGTGTTAATTGATGAACTACTAAATAAGCTGTTGGGTGTGATTAGGTGTTGTTAACAAGGGGTTAATATCTTTACAGAGATCTACCGTGGATACAATGTGACAGATTTAGCGATCATCAAAGCAAATCAGTGAGTGTCGAAGTGAAACAGTTGTGTATACTATCGTGCAATCGAACGCCTCAGTGGCTGTGGTGGTGCTGAACATACGGCAGAAATTTTTTCTAGGATTAAAGGTATTGGTTTCAACTATTTTGTGGTTTGGTCCATAAAAACAATTTCTCTTCTTGTATTCTATCTATCAATATAACCAGGATAATCTCTTAAGGTATGCAAAATACCACCTGGTGAATTGCAATCTATGACAGGAATTTACTCGATAAAGAACAATGTTTTATTTCATTTTTTAAGGAATGCTCATATGCTACAAGAACTATGCATTGATTTGGAATATGCAGGAGCGTATTGGAATGTTTTAAGAAGAATTAATTTGAAATCACCCCGGAATGTTATGGCTATCGAACATATTGAAATATTCGTGTCATTTCTTTCACTAGAATTGGATAGGCATTTATGCACACTTTCAGAAACTCACTTGGCCAGTGTTATCGAAGGCATTCCAGTGAAATTGCTGCTCAGATTATAAAAATTATCATTCTAAACCTGATGGCCTAAAATTATAATAGTTCTATCATCCGTCCTAAAAATAGCTTTCAAGTTTAATTATGTTTAAAAAAATTTACCCACTAAATCGTCACAGCAATGTTAAATATTTAAAAAAAAGTACTGAAACACATAATGCGTCATTAGTGACTCGTTGCAAGAGTTACGGTCAAATGAGTTAATTGGATTGTAATTAAGTAATAGACGTAGTTGAAAAATTATTCTTCAATTTCTGAAGTGAGATCGTGTCTTTTTTAGGGTAGACTTGACTCACTTGAATGTTTTAACAATAGAATACCAAACGATATTTACCTGAGTTAAATCTAAATATGAAATCATACGCATAACACTATGCTTAGATTATGCCTTAAGAAATGTACTTTAAAGTATTAACTCCCATAAGCATATCGTTGCATAATGAATGAAGCCTTTCCAATTAGAAATCTACATCAGCATCAGATTTATCACACCGCTCACAAATATTGCTAGCAAACTTTGAAATCGGACCATACGTTATTCAAAAACATGCAAAATACTACACGGGCAAATGGGCACCACCATGGCGGTCACGTTCGTAAATATGCATGATTAAGTTTGCGTTAGCATTTACTGACTGACTGAAACCATTCACTTGCTCCCAACACGGTACAGGACCTTCGCAAACGGCCCAGCGGGACGAACTAGATGAAGTTTTGCTCAGTAACCGATAAATCGGGATTTGTAGTAATTAGTGGAATGTAGAAAGCCTACCGAAAATTTCTTTCCACCCTCAACCCCCCCCCCCCCCCCCCCCCCTTCACTTTAGGTCCACAGGTGACCGCAAAAAGGGCTTCGCCGCACACGATCAGCGCTGAGATGAATCCTTCCGGGAAAATTTATGAAAATGATACCGAAATCCGGATCGAGTGCGTTGCGTATGCGGGCGTTGCATTCGTGGGCGAGATGGTTACAGGATAATATTTTAGAAATTAGAGTCCAGCACGGTCCAGGATACTTGGAGGGGAGCACCGGGAACTGTAATTATGCCCGATTATACCCCGGGTCCGACTTACAACAGAAACGAGCATAATTTATGAAATCCACGCACACGAACCCACGAGTTGGGAGATTATCAATTTGTTTTGCACGCACTACGGGTCACCAACCGGGGGCAAACCGAAACCTGCTCCATATTTCACCGGATATTTATCGGAATTAATTATTCAACAGGCTCGCGATGGATGAAATCCTATAGGTCGGTTGGTGTGCGTCATTCACCGCCGAAAATGCATCCAAATGAACAATATGGTGACGTGGCAAACGTGCTCACTGATTGGGAAGAAACGATTGCTGCGGATGTACTAAAACCCTATAAAGCTATCCAAAAAGGCTCCAATACTTCCACAAATCGATTCAAAGCGCTGATAATCATATCAATTAAACGTAAGTGCTGGTGAATTGTAAACATTTGCCATGACCAACTAGTATCCGATATGGGGTTTTAGTTCACGGTTAGCTACCGGTACTGTGTTAAACTTAATAGTGAAGTAATGTATTTGATTAGGTAAATAAATCAATTATTCAGCACGTAAGGGAGATTTTGAAAAGGCAAACAAGATTGGATTGATATTTATTTTCGAAGGAAATTGAATATCTTTTCTTATTTACCTAAGAAACTCGTGTCTAGCGCTTGGGGTTGTGGAAACGACGTAGAACTTCCACCCGAAAGACTAGGCACCAAAATCCCATCCGGATCGTTCAACCGAACACAGGACTGTGACTAGCTTTTTGAGAGTTCACAAGGCATGAGTACCATAAATGGAAGGCCAAGACCTTTTGAAGTTGTAGAGTCACAATCGAAGAAAAATTTCTATGGTTAATGAATTGATTGAGCTTTTCAAACGTCTTGATTATAAATTCAGGACAATTTCTGGATTCTGTTAGAATGTTTCGAGGTAGATCTGGGATCTTTGCCATTTTTACAAGCAGAAGTACTCTGACACTGGTAAAGTTTTCCAATTTGAAGGGATTCTTATTCCTGAAACTGGACAAGTCCTGAAAGTGATGCATTCCAGCTTACCTTAAATAAATCTAGAATGAATCCAATTTTGCACTTCGTTTACTCATAAACGATTAAACAACGAGAGTCAGAAGATTAACATAATTTTTAGGCTCAGTTACAAAATTTGGAGTCGCATTTGGAATACTTTCAAGCAGAACTGACATTTGTAAAGCCGTAAGAGGAATCTTCAATGTTTTAAAATTACAAAGTAATTTTCATACAGAAGAAGTCTAATAACAGCAAAACATAACCGTAGCATCTTCTCAAACAGATCGAAAAATAATAGCATCCATTGTTCATTTGCAACACGGCGCAATTTTTCACCTAAACAAACACTTCCCCATAAGCTAAGCTGCCTAAGAACTGTCCCTTTGGAAAATCTTTTAATCAATTTATTACGATCACGTTCACCAGCAGCTTGTGAAAAGTTTCCACTGCTACGCACCAGCTGGCACGTTTGGAGAGAAGATTTTTCACTCAAAAAAAAAAACAAATAAAAAAGCAACATTCCTCTCCGGATAAGTCACGCAGACAACGTCTTCGTCTGCTTTAGACAGCGAAATAGCGACGGTTGGTTTAAAACACGTTTGGAAAAAAATAAAACACCCCGTAAGCGAACCACCAAGAAGCGAAGGGAAAGATCAAGCTCCTGAAATTCATCATTCCTGCCTGCGAAAAGGGTTCATCGTTGGTAGCGCGTTTCGGACGGAGAAAGTCAAACCCGAAGAAGCCATCCCCCTGCCAAACCGAATGGAGAGAATAAATCAATTACAAATATTTATCTTTTCCAAACCCAATGGAGAGCCTTTCGCTCCTACCAAGAGCCGGGAACGTTAAGAAACGCAGCAGCAAACGGGATGAAAAAGCTACGCTCAACTACCCTTCGCAGGACGCGGGCTGATTTATCTTCACATGGCCAGTACCAGTCGGATTTCAAACGAAAATCCACACGAACGAAGGAAAAAAGGCAAACAAACTAAAACAATGCAACACATGGGAAGGAAACATACCGAAACTAGACGGAACAGCAGCATTCACTAGCACTCGAGAAGTTTGGCATGTCCGATCGAGAGATGCTGGTATGTTGAGCTGTCCAGATTTGTGCTGCCTTTCCCACTGGGTGGAATCTTCCGTTCTACCGCCCAGCAGCACGCACTTGTTGTTTGATTGTGTTGAATTGTCGTAATCCACCAGCGAAATGTGAACGGCACGGTAAAAAGTTCCGGCACACGAATGAAGGAGAAATAGAGCTGTCAAAGTTTGGCCTGGTACGAACGTCCACGGTTGTAGCCACACTGGTTTGGCCACCGGAACGGAACTGAACGGCAGCACGTGGCTCTTACAGTCAATTAATGCGCTCGCTTTTCACGGACAGGATCGGTGTCAGTCGAGCGGAGAGATAAATAGAAATACAATGCAAGGCGATGGCATTGTTCTTCGCTGGCGTATCGTACCCCCGTACGTGATGGGTTTATCGAACGTGTGCTTTCGAGTGCGGGGTTGGAAGTTTGATTTTGAGGTTCGAGCTGTTTTTTTTTTTTTTTTTGTGGGTAGATTGGGTCAGCTAAAAATCTACCATCGTACATTGACGGTTGACAGGATGGGTTTTTCATTTCCTGGGGAAAAAAGATGCATCCCGAAACTGCATACCATTCGCTGTCAGTTACAAAGCGCAGTACGACGAAACGCTAATTGACGATTATTTTCGAATGGCTGATTTTGATGCATAGTCCGGTCGTTCTAATTAGAAGGCTTGCAGCTTGCTTTCAGACTGTGCACTAACGAGCGTATTCACAATAAATAGCAGCAGTCTCCAGTGAAATGTTTTCTAAAGAACTCTGGAAGCAAATATGTATTATGGACTGTTGCCCGAGCATAGTGAAATTAACGAGTAACCTGGGTATATCTGGGATGGTACATAAAATATATTTAGCTCTCAGAATTTTAATCATCTCCCTGCTATCTACGCGCTATCTAACAATAAATCGGTATTCCAAGAAGCATTCCAATTCCAGTCGGTTATGCTCTGTTTTGTAAAATAAAAGATCACCTAACATAGAAAAATCGTAAATAACTACTACAATCTATGCTGCTATAAACACAGCTTGAATCTTATTATGTCAATGGTCCAAGATTTCGAAAGTTCGAATAATGGACAGTCTGCAACAATATTTAGGTTCTGTCATTCTAGCGTGTAAAATTTTCGTTAGATCACCTCAAGCCTGTCAATATTTGGAGAATACTCCAGCTTGAGAGCAATACAAGCAGTACAAGCCTTAGAAGAATCAGAGGTCGTCAATGTCGTTCAAGACACTTTTAAATTTATTTCGCGAGTTCTGTTGGCGTTGTAATTCGTTGTCCAAGCGTCTTTTTGATGGCTCTGTTATAGACTTCTTGAGGTTTTGGTGTCACGAAGAAAGAAGAACATCTAAATCACACGTTTGTGTTGATCGAGATCAGTAAAATTCCACGAACAGTCCTTAAGTTCCAATGATCGAACTCTTGAAAAAGATACAGCAATGTCGAAGTATGCTAACACCTTAGATATTCTTCAATAACTTTCAAAGGCATAATAAAATTGACTCCATCAGCCTACAAACCTTACGTAACATTTAGAGGACCTTATACAATAAAACTAAAACGCGCAATATCCAGTTTTTTTTTCCCAACCGTTGGTAAACTTCGTTTCTATACAAGCACTCTAGAACACAAGATCGTCCCGGTTCTATAGCAATATCATCACAAGCACATCGCAATAGCATCATGTCTAGTGCCAAAGCTCCCAAATGTACCGTCTGCTATTATGTTCGAATTTATTTCCTATTTCAATTCGTGCAGCATCCACCATCAACGAGCACGAAAAGCTACCTGAAATGCATTCTAACGTGATGCGACTTAGTGTGATTTATCGTTCACCGGTGTGTAAATATACGAAACATCAGTGCCGGTCAGTCATTTCATGCTTCAAAAGACGACTGGCCAAAACTGGCGCCAGTGAGGACTTCGGATGGCCGGGACACCCATCACAAGGCTGCGAACAAAAGCGGAGTGCATTAACGTTGCCGATTGATGCAAAATGTATCCGATGTGTCCATCGATACACCAGCGTCCGGTTCCGTACCGCCAGCAAAGCGGTATTATGATCAACTCGTGTCAACGGAATGTCGAGACTGCACAGTTCTACCCGTGCATGAATTTCTATTTAATTTGCCAAACCCACGCCATCTCCCGGACGGTCACCCGGGTGGTAGGTCGGAAACATAATCTCATCACCATCATCATCGTCGTCGTCGTCGGTGTCGTTTCTGGCGTTTTGTTGAGCAAGAGTTCTGGCTAGCTTCTCTCCGACGTACCCGACACGACAAACATTAGACGTGTCACTTTCTATACTCTCGAACGCCTTGCACCAGTCAATCGACTGTTGGCTTTGCAAGGGCTGCATAATCACATCATCCAGCATCACAGCCGACAGTGTCTGGAGTCATTTGGGGAAGAATTTGGTGAATTGAGTGATATTCACCATCGAGCATCTGGCTGCACAAATTCTCCATGCACATCGCCGCAATGCGGAAAAATATGTAAAGAATACGGATATCAAGGTAGCCATAAATTCTACCATATTTCACCTTAACCGAACGCTCACAAAGACTCCACCAACGAATGTGTCCGAATCGCATTCTGCATTCAGACATCTGTATACAGACATGTGGGGAGTAGAGAGATAGAAAAAAACACTTTTCCTCTTATTCCCTTAACTGACTGTATTGTGTTTGTGATGTCTTATCCCACCACCAACAAAACCCGGTACCCGGATGCGCTTTCGGACCATGGTCACTTTTGTCAGCAAAAATCTCGTGCCTTCACTACGTGGCACGTAATAGTGCCGGAGGGTTTTTTGAAATATGCTACCACTTGCATTCAGTCAGTTGACGTTTCCCGTTGGCCACAGAGCGCTCGCATGGCACAACAAAAGCCAGCAAATGTGAAGCTGATCTGAGCGTATGACCAGAGCGTACAGAACGTGCCATCCATGTTCAAATTTCTACCATGCTGCCCTCCTGATGGCTGACAAACTGACTGACCGATGCGTTGGGTACGGTCAGGATGCACTCTGTTTGCACGTAGGAAGCAAACAACGCAACCTTTGGCCTCGTGTGAGACAGACTTCGGCGGTTCCGTGTTTTTTTTTCTTTTCGGGGGGGAGCCAGCAAGTGACCAACGGATGGATGACTTCAGGCCAGCCAGGACATGCACGTCAGTGTGTGAGCAATTTGGTTG
Source organism: Anopheles minimus (assembly GCA_000349025.1). Taxonomy (NCBI): domain Eukaryota; kingdom Metazoa; phylum Arthropoda; class Insecta; order Diptera; family Culicidae; genus Anopheles; species Anopheles minimus. The sequence goes on from KB664165.1 coordinate 5,261,861, forward strand.
AGGTTTACGTTTGTGGGATAATAAAATGTATCACTTACACAGTGGCTGTCCCTTTTTTTCAAAGCGTCCGTCAGACATTAGTCGTAATATAATAATTCCAGCAATATTCAGTGAGTTCAAGCTCATTTCACCGAGCCACAGTGGACAGTTTTAATAGGTGTTGGAATGATATTTTTTTCTGTGAAATAAATATAAATGTTAAGCATAAATTGTTTATAAAAAGGTAGAAGCATAAATTGTTAAAAGAAAAGCGTAAGATATGTAGTTTTTCTCTCAGCACTTTTTTTGAATTATTACATTAAAAAGACATTCAATTTATCAAGTTACTTCAACATTTTTTCACAATTTGTTGATAGAGAACTTCCGAGAAGATTTACTAATTTAATGATAAAATAAAATGAAATTAAAATTTTCAATGGCATTTAAATCAATGGAAATGTTGATAATGAGTGTATCTAAAATAACCAAAACCTCAACAAGCTTGGTACTGTCTTGGGAGTCAGTCCCAAAACATAGTTATTAATGATGCGGATCATGGGACAGTTTGGCACATTCTAGTTGGCACGACATATTTCAATATAAGAATTATCCGTCAAAAGAGAGTCAGACAGGTTTTGCTTTTTATCCTTTTGAACAGCAAAATTGATGAATAGAGAGTGTTCACGAAAATGCCCTTGAGAATGAAAACATTCAAACAAGCCCATGTATGTCTCTTCTAATATTTTTTTACAACTGTCATTAACTTCTTCTCTGACAGCCCCAATTGGTGAGCTCCATCTAGCAAATAACGATTTCATCAGCTTTTCGTGAATCACTAAATCATTGTAAATTCCAATGGGGACGCCTAGTACCTAATGTATATAGTATAAACACATGATGATATCTAAATTGAACTATAGTTAGTTCTTGTTCGCAGAAAGCAGATACGAGAGAGACTTAAAATTAGACGTAGGTTCAAATATAATTTTATATGTAACGTTCATACGCACAAAGTACATTTTTTACAATGATTCAAATTGATTTGAGAAGATAATTGTGTATGTTTATATATAAGATTTAAAAAAATGAGCAGAATAGATAAATGGAAAGTGGCCGAAGATGTCGTCCTAAGAAGTCCTCGTATGTATTTTATATTTTCAAAGTGTTGCAATGATTTTCAAATGTTTTTTAAGAGAATCGGAAGACTATCTAGCCACAATGAAAATAAATACACCCAAAATAATCACATGAATTCACTGTCAAGACTTCTTACTAAGCGTGTTTTTATGCTGTAATTAGCAATTAAATTAAGAATTCTTTCATTTCTCCAGCATCCTCACAAAATTTAAAACTTCTTTCCCAAACTTAGATTTCAAATGCAGGTTCTTTTTCCTTAAAAAAGTTTTTTCTTAATGGACGCAAGAAAAACATATTTAAGATTTTTTTCGTGTTCGCTAAAGTGTCCAGCAAAACAGTCAGCTGTACGGAATGAGAAGTTTTGCATTCGCACGTAAAACCAAAGTTTAGACTGACCCCGTTCCTTATCTTATCGCTACAAACACGTCCTCACTCCCGAGCGGCAGTCACAGCAGAGGCCGGCTGCGGTATTACAGCATCGTAAAAGCAGCTCATTAATGCCACCACCTTTAGCGTGGTGCTTCTGGCTGCTCGTGGCATTTGTTTGTGCATAAACAAAGTGTGCGCCAAAAGCCCTCCCCAATGACCGCCGTACGCTAATTACCTAGCGATTCAAACAGGTTGGTGCATGGCAAACAAACTTTCCTGCTAACTTTTTGCCCTTCTGTATATTTCTCCCAAGGCCCGCTGTTACGTGTTACGTTGTTGAGTGAGTTTTGCTTGTAGTTTTATAATCCTGTTCCAGGAACCACAAACCGTGAAGCTTCTGACAAGTTGTCGAAAAACGGTCGGCTATTTGTTAAGCTGGAAATTTCTCTTGTAGTCGTGTTTGTATAACTTCGTTGAGAGATTAGCAACCGTGTCAAGGAAGGATAAATTTGATAATTTTAAGCTACTCCAAGAGGATTTCTGGTATCCAGTAAAAATCGCCTAGCAATAAATGACAATAAAAAAACCTGCATTGTATGTTTTATTTTAGCGTGAAATTCCCTGTTGATTTTAGTATAATCAATTTAATTTCCCGCGCCATTATTGTGCACATCTCACCACCATCACAAACCTTTCCACTCAACCATGATATGCCAATTTATTATCCGCGCATGCTATGATACCCCAAACAGCAATTTCTCTGCTGCTTATCGGTTATTGATAAATATTAAATTAGAAAAAACACAACAAGGCACACATTACGAGATATTTCCGGGTGTTACTTTTCCACTCCAAAGGAAAGAGAACCATACAATTTCAGAACAAAAGCCCAATTTACCCATGTCCCCGAAAATCGATTCCAGGAGCTTTCCTTGGAGGATAGGAAATGGATACAATTGAAATGATCCCATGCACGTACGCTGTAAGCCACGGTTCATCATTATTTAGATTTTCATTTTCTTACACGGCGTGTAAATCATAGCACCGTACATGGCGTGTTCGTTTGGACCGTCATCCTTATCCTGTTTAATCTTTTTCCCACCCACTTACTCACACCCACTCGAGTGTAATGAGCTTTCCTAATAACTGAAGTGGCATGACTATACTTTTCGCACGCAGTCCCGTCATCCTTCAAAACGCTGGGAATGGGAAGATTTATGAGATTTTCCTCACACACCGTTCGTCCTATCGTTCTGATGACGATCGAAACGTTAGATGAACACTGAGAGAATAAGTGTATGTGTGAGTGTGTATTAAAATGCCCTTTCCTTGCTTCTTCTGAGGGAACGCACTGTCCCACGAAAACATCGTCGAATGGTGAGCAAATTGTGGTAACATTGGCATGACATTCCTTTTCGACGTCAGGTACTGGGCGCCTCCACCGCCACATCCGCATTTGGGTTCGTTCCTTCAAGGAGATCCTTGTTGAAGATAATGCTGAACCACGCGTGTTTTGTTGGTGTTCGGAAGGTTTCGTACCGTATCAGAAGATGATAGTAAATTAGGCAATTTACGGTGCTGATCACACGCCCACCGATGTCGAATGGACAGGAAGAAAACAATATAAAATCCATGCCATTTTCGTGTATAACAATATTTCATTTGAAATTAATATGATTGAAGTACATTGTCAGGAACTTCGGAAAAAATCGAAATATTTTTCATTACTTATAAATAAAGATAAACTGTAGCAATTATGATCAACTTTCCTTGAAATTTGCAATATTTTCCAACTGGGATTTGTCAATTAGGATTAAATATTGAACAAACTACCGTATATCCGAAGGCAAAAAAGGAACGCTTGAAACAATTCTTAATATTTTAAATGCTATTATATTACTTAAAATAATAAATAAGTTAAGGGGTGGGCGCTCGAAAGTGCTAAAGCGAACTACAAGGAACCTAATAGGGCGTTATTTAACTTAAAAATAGACAAAATCGCCTAAAATTAATGGAAAAACCCACTATTGCCATCTCGATGCGGATTGCTGTGAAAAGTATAGAATAGCCTGACTTGTCTCTAACAATGACTAACTTTCGATTTAGCCTCAATAGTGGTTGCATTAACATATTCTAACGTATATGTGTGTTCAGAAAATTCTTTGGTATCACTTTTACATTTAGAATTTTTCAACACTTCAGATAACAATCAGAACATCACAAAGTCTAATCATTATCATATGCATCGAAGTCGGAGTGTCCAGTTTTTCATGAACAGGGACTCTATCGATTACATCTTCCATACGACAAAACCCTTATTACTCCTTGTATTCCTCTTCAGTTTAATATCAATCCTATCTGTGATCAGATCAAATAAATTGAAGTCTCTTTTTCACCCAACCGTAAACCTCAACAAGATCTCCAAATTTTATTATAGTTATATTCTTACTTAAATGTTCCATTTGTTACTGAAAACCAAACTTAATACACCTTACTTAACGAATGTATTAGATATATTAAAGAACCACCTGCTATATACAAACGTTTGGATGCGTGTGTGGGATCAAAATCTTTCCAATACTTCCAACACCATCCAGACACTCTATAAATATACTACCGTCATAAGCTTACAGCTTTGAAAGCGGCAGCTTCGACGCCATTATTTTTACCCCAAAAACGACCTTCCCTGGAACTGGTCTGATTCCATCCGCCGTAACCGTAATTTGTGTCGGGATGTTTTTTCCTTCTATTTCTCACATTCCCATTTTTCCCATTGCTATTTCTATTCCTCTCCGCACAGAAAGCATCAACAGCTTGCCCGGGTAAAATAATGACCTATCATGCCGCATCAGTATTGCTTACAATTTACCTCACCATTGCCGCCCGCCCGTACGACCGGTGCGTCCTTGCCATACCGACCAATGCCGAACCGCCGAAGGAAATAGTCTACCGTAAGTGTGCCGGTGGTTCCGAATGCGAATGTGTTTGGTTTTGGGTACCGCTCCGGATGCCTGAAGATGATATATTTTCTTTTGTTCCCTTCCTGTTCCCTGCCAACAGCCAAATGTACCGGACCGGGTGAGCCGGGTCAGTGCCAAACGTTCGGCTATCGGTATCGCTTCGAGCAAACGATCAACAACTGTACGCAGTTCATCTGGGGCGGATGCGGTGGCAATGTGCAGAACAATTTCGAAACGTACGAACAGTGCATGCAGCAGTGTGCTAATGAAACACGTGAGTCAAACGTTGTGGCGTGGATTTAGAACCCGTGCTGCTGGACGGCACCGTAGACACTGTCGAAAGTATGCGGCTTACTTCAAAGCACGCTTTAACCACAATCGAAAACCAAACTGATAAGCCAAACCAGAATAGTGCCAGACGATGGATGCAAGAACGCTCGCATCATTTAATCGATTCTAACGGGCAGGGAGGAAAGATCCTAATCGAACGTTCCTTTCTTGCAACTCTGCCCCCCCCCAGAGACGCCCCAACCACCGGTCCCGCTGACGACAACCGTCGATCCGTACTCGTCGACCATCCGCACACAAACACAGGAGGCATGGTCGCTGCATTCGGCCAGCAGCACACTCGCACCGGTGCCGGACGAACTGCGTGGTTCCGAGCTAACGTTCAAGGAGACGGGCTACGAGAAAACGTTCATGTTTGCCAAAAACAACACCTTCATCCAGATGGACGGCGAAACCATACAGACGTTTCAGCTCAGGTAAGGCATCTCGCAGGGGTTTTTGGACAACAAGTTCAGACCCGAGCTCAGCAGGATTACTTTATTGAGTGTTGTGGAATTGTGTGAGTTGAAAGCGGCACTATTTCATTATTGATTCCCTGGCTCAAGATGTGTTGTGCAGCAAGGGTGAAATATTGGCACGGAAGCCATGCTTCTCCAAATTAATCTACTAACAACAGTTTAGATGAGTTGCTGCAAATGCTGCTAACGAAGTAAGAAAAAATGTTCTAATTAGGATCGTTTTTTTAAGCGTTTTGCATACTTTAGGGATGAGTAGTTTTCAATTATGCAAAAGTATACAAATTGCTGTACAAGAAAACCCCTACATTTATGCAATTTGCAAATATTGTCAAATATATTGAAATAGTGTATGAGTTATGAAAATAATTAAACTAAACTTTTATAAACTTGCGTAATTAGCTATTAACTTCTAATTTTTCAACATTAATGTACTCAAATCAAAATTAGGAAACGTTTCACCATCCAGCACCTGTTACGCGCATGCAAATTTTATCTCACATTTATCCAACTCTCTGTTGCTGCCAGGAGAAGAAGAAAAAAAACACATTACAACCCAACACCCTTCAGATATGCCATCTTCCTGATGAGCCATTACAAGCCGTCACATGGTTTGGCAGGAAAGCATCATCCCTGCTTGTGCCTGTTCCTGACGTTGATTTCCTAAGCTCTTTCACTCAATCTTCTGCACATGAGGCAATAACACACAAAAACGTTCAAGTAACACAAAGAGGCCAAACAGAATATACTTCCCAGTTTCTCTTTCCTTATACATTCTTACCCAAACTTGTACGGTTATTGTGCTTAATTAATTTTTCCCCTGCTCCGCTAGACTCTGCCGTGAGATATCGTTCCAGTTTCGGACAAGATTACCACACGGGCTGCTGGTGTATCATAACGTGAAGACACCCGCCGGTGTGAAGCTCGATCCGTACGCGCTGTACGTTATCGTGGAGAAGGGCCAGCTCAAGGTGGTGCACGTGTTCGGGAACCATTCGACCAGCGTCACCGTCGGCGAGGGTCTAAACCGGGACGAGTGGCACAGCGTTATGGTAAGGAAATGGTGAAGTGAATTTGCAACTAGCGCTAGTTCCCCATTAAAAAAATACGTTCCATCATACCATGCAACTCCTCTTCATCTTCAACATTCGTGAGGGCGGTATACATACTCCAGCAGCAACTCAAAATTCACGGCCCAATAAAAAGCACAGTAGAACACTCGTCCAACAGCGAGTCATCAGTAGTAAGGATGTTGTCGTAATAGATCCCTGTCTAATCCCTACAAACGGCTCACTGTTTCACCTGTTTTCCGGGCGATTCCGGTTGGTTTTTTTGGATCGTCAAAAATTGAGTAAACAACAGCTCCCATAACTACAGGCATAGGCTATCGGAAGTAAACTCAATATGCTCCGTTTCTGAATAGGATGAGTAGCAGTATTATCTACGTTTTTGTTCCCTCACATGCAGCCACTCATCTTGTCAGGCTAGAAGCGATAGAAGATCCATCATGTAGGATTCAGTAGGATCATACCGTGTGAGAGGAAAATATGTAATTTGTAACACCACACACACTATCATCTTCATCATCATCATCTGGTAAATCACTAACGAGGTCGAATCGAGCTACTAAAAGGATCACAATAATAATTTCCCAGTGAAAAGTATGTTTACACCGGAGTGGAATGTGTTTTTAATTGGACTTGGAATACCACACAACCTTGATTGCTATTAAATACTCTCGAATGGTTTTGAAAGACGTATCATCTTGTTCCTTTTAAAAAATGGTGTCAATTTGTGGACAATCTAAATCCGCCTGTTAAGAATTCCAACACCAATCTCCATGCGAGTTACCTCTCATTCTCCTTCTAAAGGCTGGACTGTCTGGAAGATACACTCACAAATCGGCCAAAGTTCGCCTATAGCTACCCGGGAAGGTCAAACTTTTCTCGAAAAACCGCACTGATACTGAAAGGTGTTAATTAAATTCCAGTTTTAGTCGCAGCCTGTCATCCAGGAAGCTATCTTGTAGGTTTTGTACGACCGTGCCTGTGACAAAACCGCACCGTTCAAGCACACATATGTATACGTACACATCGTCATCCCGTGGGATGGCACGGAAGTTTGCCAGGAAAAAAAGGGAACTATGTTGATGAAGGTGATGGGAAAAATACATCTTCAGGCATATCACATGTGGTCAGTTGTTTCATTCATACCAGTGTCCTTATGTGCGCTGTATGATTTTGCGATTACTTGTTTTTTTAGCTTCCATTCTCCAATCTAAAAGACATCCCTTATCATTCATCCATCACGAAGGCGAGAAAGTTGTTTTGCTGTTTACCAGGCTACGTATTATGCTACGCTTTGGTACAGCTACCCTGCATGCGAACCTTTCCGGGAAGGATTTTCCCGTACGTGGTAGTTCGCATCCTTTCGGTCTCACTTGAGACGCTTTATTGAAACAAGCGTACAGAGCCGTCCACACTTGTTGTATGTGAAGGTGAAACATTGAAAGGCACAGAAATTGAATAGGCATAGAGCGCAAACACACCGACAACAGCAGCTTGTTACCACGCATACTTATGGCTGGATGGGGAATAGTTGGAACGCTAAAAATAACATAATCTGTAGGATCTGTGAACTCTTGAAACTAGTGAAGAGAGTTTTCTTTTACTGTATTTTCTTCCCATCTATGTCGTACGGTTTCGCGATGAATGAGATATGAAAACGCACACTAAAACATAATGAAGAACTATTCATGAGATGCTAAAAAGGTAATTTTGTCATTTAAATTACACAACCAGTGGCATTTTGTGATACGGTTTGCATACATTGTATGCTTCGTTTTGTAGTTATCCTAAAAGTATGCAACCCACCGAACAAAATGTGCCTACGATTTCTTAAGTTACATATACTTCCCAATGTCCCGGAATATCCTATCGGTTATTAATAATTAAAGTGTCATTAAAGAAACTCACAATCACCACCTTTCCACAATCCATATCCACCCCACCAAAAAAAAAATAGCATCCCCTTCCTCGATCGTCAACTAATGACACCATAATGATAACGAACCTATACCCTTCAAAATCTCTCCTTCAAAAACACCTCAATCAAACCAACATCAACAGCCTCCAAACATCCGGTAGTGTTGGTCCCGTAATTAGTCTCGCGCATTCGCCATCTTGCTTCAAGTCTTACAATGTTTTTTTTTTCTCCTCAACTCTCGCAGGTACGGATCGATGTGCACGGTGCCCGGCTGATAGCCCGCGTTGACAACAACAAGGAGGAGGTGTACCTAAAGGGATTAAATCACGAAACCAATTACGGCGTATCCATCAATCTGATGTCGGTTGTGCTGGTTGGTGGTGAGTAGTGCACGTTATGATTGCCATTTCCTTCAAAGTCACTCGAACTAACTGCGTCACATCAGAACTGTCTCACTTGACGGCATACGGCAGCCGGGAGGACGTACCCCGGGCGTTCAGTTGAATCTGACAGTTTTCCAAACCGCGAAACCGATCGTTAGGGAAAATCGTTAAGCTGGAAGTTTCGGTTTTCCACCGTAGTGCCTCCATGACAGACAGGGGCTTTGATGGACGCAGTACACGACACATGAGTCGAGCATTGTTTGCCAGCTGAAGGATACGTCCGTTAAAGTAGCTTTCTTGGTATACAACCACACATGAATAGAAATGATATTTTTTCACGGAAGAAACCGAATATTGGGATCTTCAACTGTCGTGGGTTGAGTTAATATTTGAAGCTAACTAAGGCGACTCCCTTGTAATGCTATTGTTTGTATACCTCTTAACCACGGGAAAAATAACGAAACGAACTCCACACGAAAACTCTGAAAGCAGAAGAGACTAATTGAGATAAATTCTTTCCGGGAAGATTGAACAAAATACATAATTTTGTTTTCCAGTAGTTATATCAATCATTTTGTTTGAATTGTTGGAACCATAATCTGGAACCTTTTTATGTAGTAAAACTCCATAAGCTTTGTATTCTGCATAGCGGAAAACTGGAACTGACGTTAGTATCAGTTTGAATTTGAGTTTGAAAAAGATTAGAACTTCTTCCGATACTACCAAGCTGCAGACAAATAAAAAATATTCTGGCATCTCGATTGACCTAGACCCAGATACCAAACGAAGCTTAAAAGTTTAAATTTTGATGAAAAAATATACTCTGAAAGTTTAAGCTTAAATATGGGTGACTGACAGAAATGAATCTTTGGAAATTTGCATTGCCAATTCTATTCCGGAATATCAGCAAATGTTCTACTTCAAACATGTTTGAGATATTGATTCTGGCCTTAAGCTTAATTTTATTCAATGAACCGAAACCAAAACAACCCGTTCCAGCCACGGCACTATCTTACTGGAACCATTCAAAAGAATACTTACACAAACTTTCCCAGCAACAATTGATACAATGCAAATGAACTAACCACATCTAGCCACTAGCTCGGGTCTGGGAAACTTGCTCCTTGCTCCGTTGGAACACCACTCATCAACTCTGTGAGTGAAGATTTATGTTTCAGTTCCCAAAAACAGTAGCCAATTGAACCCATCGACAATCGCCTTTTCAATGAACCTTTCCACTCTGGGTGATGAAGCTTAGCATGGCCGAAACTGTTACTTATTGTTTATGGCTTCCGACTTCTCACCTCGCACAACTTCCACTAGAAGTTCCGTACAGCTGTATCATCAACGTACGCCCCAACAGTAAGCGTAACTGCAAAGCAGGACTAACTTTTCGATCTGTACCCCACATGTGTCCATTAAAATTAATTTTCCCAACCATATCTCTCCCCGTTTGGTGGACTCACTGGAGGAAAGTTTCTCAAGAGATTAGAATAAACTTGGGTCGTTGCAATAAAAACGTCACCATGTACCTACACCACTATCACGCAGGCCAGATACCTGCTAGCATGGTGGGGAGTTGGTTCCAGTGCATCTACCGCTTCCTTATTCCGGGCACTCTCAATCAGCTTGGTTGACCACGCTGTACGGTAATGCACCGAGCACGTACGATCACTGGCACAAACATACACACGAACCATTGTTCAATATTGTGTTTGGCAACGATTAATTCAAATCATCACTTCGGTCACGATTTGTACACGACATACAGTCAGTCGGATGGCATTAGTTTAGTAGCAAAGCTAGCGGGTTACCTCTGGGAAAACTTTCGAGTTAGGAAAGTTCTATATTCTATTGCCATGGTAGTCAAAACTTTACGTAGAACCATGAAGGGTGCTTGCCTAATTGCCAGCAATAAGGGAGCTTTTCGTGAACAACTCTTTTTGTATTGAGAAATCGTTCCAGGAAGAAGAATTCATGACAGCTTGTTTAAAGAGTGTATTAAATAACGAGTGTATGAAGCAGTAATAATAACAAAACCTGAAAAATAGCATCCAAACCAAAGTACTTATGCAGGAGATGTCGTAACATAGACTATCAACGCCTAAAAGTATGCAATTTGCATGTCAAAATCAACGAAATAAACAACGCTGTTGATGCAACAGAAACCGTTAACAACGCATTAATTTAAGGCAACCAATCCAGCCTTAAAGTACAGCACCATATTCATTTCCTTTTCCTCTGGCTGGAGAAAAACAAGCCTGAAATAGCGTAAAACCCATCTAGAACACCCAGTTCCAGTTCCGAAAAGCCTTTCCCATGCCCAACAACCTTCATCGGCTCATCCATCTCAGCAGAAAAGCTTCCGCTTGTTCCCATCGTTGTCCTCCATACCAATCGGATAAGCCTATCCCAAACTCGCATCCTCCTGTTCGTTTAGACCCGCGCGCGCCTACAGTACAGCTTCTGTTCCAGACAGAAGAAGCAAAAAAAAACAGAATCCCTCCCCACCATGTCATTCGAAATAGTCTAGAGGGAGAGACGGAGAGAGTTTTTCCCGGAGAAAAGCGTCCTTAATCTTCGATAAGATTGATGGTGACGGTTATGTTGTGTTACGGAGGTTGCAAGCGATGGAAATCGGTGAAGTCCCAAACAGTGGCGAAGGTTACGGACAAAAACTTTGTCGACCAATGTCGACCGAGGAGTCGATACGATTTTCACGCGCCTAACGATAAATGAGTACGATTAGGGAAGGCGCGCGTGTGTGTGTGTGTATGCGGGGTATAGAACGGTTTTGTGAGAGGCATGAAAAACATGCCGACTTTCCAACTTCCTACACCCCAGAGCACTTGGGGCACTGGCTTTCAAAGACTTCCATTTCCGAAAGCACCAACGGGGCACCGTGAGCAACGCAATCAGAATGTTGGGGCTAGTACAAATGATTTGTGGCCTGTGTAATGATGTGTTTAGTGTGTGCGCTCGTGTGTGAATGGTGAAAGTACTACTCGTGTTGCGGAGAAATTGGCTTATTTCTTCCGACGTTTCCGGTACGGTCCGTGAGCAACCGATTTGTCAATCGGTGTTTCGATTTTAATGCGTGGTTGCTTTGCTATGGAAGGCAAGGAATTTGAGCAATAAATAAGAAACACACGGAAACACTCGAAAGGAAGTGTTGCCATTTTAAACCCAAAATGGTAATGTCCATGGAATGCCTAAAATTTTGGAGATTTCAACAACGAATAACTTAGAGATGTATGTAGATTCAAAGTTCCAAGTTCTGAAGGTATCTACCGGCCCGACCAGTACCTTTTGAAGTTGATGTCAGAAATTATTACTTCATTAGTTCGTAACTGTCATGATAAGAAAAAAACATCACTTTCCTTCCAATCTTCCCCTTCTTTATCCTCAGGCCTCAGCTCGGAAGAAAAACTGCACGGTGTGAAATACATAATTGAGTCATTTGTCGGCTGCATACGGAACGTGGTGCTCAGCTCGGGCAAGGCAGCCTCGGACCTGCTCCCGATAACGCCACTCATCGCTACCAAGCACGAAAACGTGAAGGAAGGCTGCCGAAACAAATGCCACTCGCGGCAGAATCTCTGCTTCACCGGTTCGCGATGCATTAATCACTACTATGACATCTCGTGCGATTGCTTCGGTACCAGATACGAGGGTGAACACTGTGACATCTACAGTAAGTGTCTCAAAAGTATCCGTCTACCTCTTCTCTAACACAATGTCCGTTTCCATACTTTCAGCTGCGACAGTATTAACACTGCGAGGATCCAGCTATGTCTCGTACCGCATCTACGATTGGAAGGATCGAGTGCACTCCCCGCTCACTCGTATCAGCATGATGTTCAAGACGAACTACGATGATTCGGCCCTGTTCTACGCGAGTGGTGAATCGCTCAAACCGCAGTACATTGCCGCCTCCATCAAGAACCATTCGGCGTACATTGAGCTGGACTTTGGGGATGGCGTGATGAGTGCAACCTTGGGCCAGGACCTTACCCGTCACTACTGGCACAATCTAACGATTCTACACGAGCATGACAAAGTTATCGCTATTCTGGATGATCATATCCGCGTGCTGGACCTTTTGGGACCGATCCACAACCTATTGTTCGATCCGGAAATCTACTTCGGCGGTGGTCCAAACCTAAGCAAACGGAAGGGTTTGGCGTCGAGCAATAACTTTGTCGGTTCGCTGAAGTACGTCTTCTACAACGACGTGTCGGTACTGTTCGAGCTGACCAAAGGGAACCCGAAGGTCCACTACATCGGGGTGCTGGAGGAAGAGTTCTACGAAGCGAACGTGGAGGTGATTCCGATCACCTTCTCCTATGCGAAATCACACATCTGGTGGCCGATGAACAATCCCGATACGCTTTCGTTGAAGTTTGACTTCAAGAGCAGCAAGGCTTCGGCGGTTCTAGCATACAGTGAGGTGAAAACAAGCGAAGGCAACGGATTCTGGGAGGTGAGTTTGTAGTGAAGGGATTTTTGTATAGGAACCAAAAAAAATAAAATCAAGGATACAAGAATGTAAGGATCGAAATTCCACACCTACACGCATCAGTTTGGGCAACGAGATTTAACTGGCCCCATCTCCCCTCGAAAACCACAGCAATGTACCCCTGACGGGGCTTACCCACCGAAACGAACCAATAGAAACCTGGAATTTAGGGTTTCCCTTCATGGCTCACCAAAAAATCTTAGCTTGCAAATGCTGTCCACCCACAGAGTAGGGAGAAATTGAATACCTACCCCCCCCAAAAAAAAGGAGCAAACACTTGTGGTATTGTGGTAAGATGATCACGTCACACTCATGCGTGATTGCATGTGATAATGTTCGCATACCGAACGGAGGATGGTGTTGCCTATCAGGATGTCCTGCCATTCTTTCTACTGTCTACCGCATGACACTACCAAGAACTGAAAGATTGTGGGGCAAGGTTTAATCCACGGGTGGAACCGCATACCGTCGAGCCCCGGTAATAGTGTCATGTTCGTTTGCCCACACACCGTAGGTGGTAATGGAAACCTTTTTCGGGGCAATAAGGTGTTTTGATTTTTTGGTGTGGCAGAAGTTTTTTAATATCTTGACGTTCATGGTTACCGTTCAAGTACTGTATAATGGTGGTGCGAAACTATACAATCCTTTTTGGTGAAATTTGAAATTTGGAGTGCTTGGGGATTATGTTTGAAGGACGCAATCATTATCAGTTTGCAAATCATTTGAATAGGTTGCAATAAACTTTAGAAAGGGCTTTCTCAGCTCAGATGAAAGCAATTACATTGCGTCTCACGCTTCTCTTCCTTTCTACAGCTTCGTTTGGCAAACGATAGGCTAAGCTTTGACCTCTGTCCGGATGTGAAGAGTAACGTCACACACACCACGTACATTCGCATTGAAAATCCAACCTCCTGGCATTCGATCCAGCTAACGTACGAGCGTAATGACATCAAATTCGTCGTCGACTATCGGCACTCGGTGACGCAAATGTACGGACTATCGTTCAACATCGGCGACAAGCTCATCATCGGTAGCAGCCTTAAAGCGGCCGCATCCGGTCTCGTCGGATGCCTTCGTGATCTTAAAATAAACGGTGTCGAAATCGAACCGAGATATCTCGTAAAAAGCGAACGTGTGGTTGGTGATGTATCGCTGGACAACTGCAAGTACGTCGATCCGTGTAAGAAACCCAACACCTGTGAGCATGGTGGCAAGTGTGCGGTAAAGGATGATGGTATAATCTGCGATTGTAAGGACACGGGATACATTGGAAAGAACTGTCACTTTACAAAGTTCCGTAAAACGTGCGAAGAATTGGCACTGCTCGGGTACTCCAAATCGGACGTCTACTCGATCGATATTGATGGCAATGGGGTGTTTCCACCGGCCCGTGTGAAGTGTGACTTCCAGAGCTTGGCGAACGCAACCAAAACGATCGTCGAACATAATTTACCGTCGCAGGTTGACGTACGTTCGGCATCGGATGAGGATTTCAGCTTCAACATTCAGTACCGTGAGTTTAGTGCGGAAATGCTGCAGGAACTCATATCGCACTCACTGTACTGCACGCAGTACATCAAGTACGATTGCATTAAGGCACCACTGGAGTTGCATTCTTCGACTTGGTTTAAATCATCGAGCAATAACAACACGGTTGACTCCCTTGGGGAGGTTAAAAGGTAACGGGTCGGAATGGATTTTTATATAGAGAATGTATTATCGTTATGTCCTCTTTTAACCCCTGCAGAGGTACATGTCCGTGTACGATCAGTAAGAACTGTGAAGATGACAGCCATTCGTGCAACTGCGACGCGAATCTTAATCGGTGGCTCTCAGATGAAGGATACTACAAAGAACCACCCAATCTTGGCATTACGCAGATGTACTTCCTGCAGCAGAAGAATCTAGACGAGGAGTCCCAGGGACGGATCACACTCGGTCCACTAGAATGTGTCGAAACAAGTGCGTTACATTTGAAACGCATCCAATTTCTATCTTATTCCGGGATTTTCTTTTTCCACGCAGATACCCAAAAGTACGTCGTCACGTTTACCACCTCCCAGTCATACATTGAGGTTCCCGGATGGCGTAAAGGAGATATTGCGTTTTCGTTCCGCACCACCGGTGAGAAGGCTATTCTGCTCTTCCAACCACCGATCCGTTCCAACTATCCCTCGTTCATGGTGGCCCTAACCGGGGACTATCAGCTCACGTTTAACTTCACCCTAAACACCGGCACACCGAAGACGCTAGTGATCGACACGAACCGGAAGCTGAATGGTGGCGAGTGGCACAAGATCTGGATCGATTACAATGAACATCACGTACGGTTTATGATCAACACGGATACACGCATGGTGGATCTACAGCCCGAGGAAGAGTTTGGACCTTTCGAGGGCAGTATGTTCATTGGAGGAGCTCCCACGTATGTACCTTTAGCTACGATTCGTTTAACCAAAACGAATAACTTGTTTCGTTGGTCTGACTCTCTAGAGAAATCTCCAAGAAGTACACCGTAAAGCAAGGACTGATCGGTTGTTTCCGAGGGCTTGTCGTCAACGGTGAAATTCTTGATATCTACAGCTTTATGTCGGTGCATCTGTCGGAAATCATTAAAGACTGTAAACCGTCCTGTGTTCCGAACCCTTGCAAGAATGGTGCTTACTGTCGGGAACTCTGGAGCACGTTTGAGTGTGTTTGCCAGAATCGTTGGGCACACTTGGGACAGCACTGTGAGACGAGTACGTATAACGTAGAGAAGATTCTGCAAGAAAAGGCGATTTTACTTCTAATGAGTTCCTATTCAATTCACAGACATCAACGAAGATGCACTTACATTCATCAGCCGAGAGTCGTACCTGAAGCGTAACTATCTCTCCGATCCAGAGGATATGCGTGACGAGCGGGAGAAACTACGAGCCATCCTGAACTCCTCGCTACTAGTAAACCTCCGTACCTATGACAGACATGCGTTCGTGCTGTACGCAAACGATCACTACAATAACTTCATACATCTCTATCTGACCAACCGGAGTGAGATCGTATATCTGTACAATTTCGGTACTGACAT
The DNA here is from genome assembly GCA_000349025.1 of Anopheles minimus. Classification (NCBI taxonomy): domain Eukaryota; kingdom Metazoa; phylum Arthropoda; class Insecta; order Diptera; family Culicidae; genus Anopheles; species Anopheles minimus. Next base: position 5,278,066 of record KB664165.1, read on the forward strand.
TGTTAACCTAACCATCGAACACAGTGAACTGCATAATGCGCGTAGCATTCAGGTGGCAGTGATAAGGACCGAGTCCAACACAACGTTATACGTTAACGAAAAGAATGTTACGGTAGAACGTGGTTTCCTGCTGCTGGATGAGTATTCCAACAAACCCTGGACAAATCCTGAACATGGTAGGATTAATAGCACATTCTTTTACAATCTTTTTATGAACAATTATTACGATCGTTGTTTCCCATCTGACAGAGGTTCTGTCACCACATCGACCACCGGCACCTCCGACGGAGTACTTCCAGTTTAACATCGGTGGTTACGATCCGGCAAACTTACTGCGCCCGAATCAGGACACGGCAGAGCTGGAAGGATACATCGGTTGCATCAGGGGGCTCAAGATTGGAGAAAATCTTATCTCGTTACGTGAAATGGCCACACAGAACAATGCACATGGTGAGTAGGATCGTACGATTTAAGTTTTAACATTATTCTTCTTACATGGAGTGCAAAATTGTTTGTTTAAAGATACTAATCATCCATTCTAAATTTTAAATCCGTATTAAACGAATCCGCACAGTTAGCTTTAATATGTAAAGGTAGTTAATACAAAGCAGGAGCTTTCAAAGACTAAATATTGATGAAACATATTCAAAACATTAAGGCAAAAAACTGAAGCCGAAATTAAAGGATCTCTACGCCAACTACAAGGTTAAATAAATCGATAAGGATTGCGTCGACCAAAGAGAAGTGAGCAAAAGATCGTAGACAAGATCGAATATTGTGGGTGGTGGCTCTATAAACTCGAGAGACCTTGATGCCTTGCATTTGAAGACTCGGATGTGATTAATCTGAGGATTTTCAAATACTAAAATTGAGACAAATCTCTTTGAAATACGTTAAGGATTACGGAGTCAATAATGCACTAAAAATTGAGACATTGCTCAAGACATTCGCAAAGATTTTGTATAACAAAATTATAGTTGGATGACAAAATTTTGGTCGATGAAATAGGTTTGATTGATACATTGAAACGAATACATGAGAAAACAATTGAACAAAATATTTTCCGGACGTCAGCCCAATACAAATATTGTTACTCTAAAAATTATTAAACTTTATATATGTTTATCCTATTCTTCAATTTAATCTTCCAATCCGGTATGAAAATCGGATGTGTATATCCTTTCCAAGGTTTGCACGTTGCGAAAAGCGGCTTTTATGTTACGAAACCTGGTCTACCACCGTGATTCCAATACCATTTTAACCCAAAATACCAATTTACACGGAACGTACGTTTTGCAAAGAGCCGCACGTTCCCTGTGCCAAATTCCCAACAAGTCAACCCACATTCGCTTACCTTTTGTTCGACCGTTTCCATTTCCATTTCCTTGGACAGTTACCGAGGGCGTGCTGAACGGTTGCCAGATGAAGTGTGACGCTGAGCCGTGCAAAAACGGTGGCATCTGTACGGAGAACTTCGTGCGGCAGGAAAGCACCTGCAACTGCGAGCACACGAGCTTCCTTGGGGAGTTCTGTTCCGAGGAGAAGGGCGCCAGCTTTAGCGGGGAGGCAACGTTGCTGCGTCGGCTAACGCTGGCCGAGAGTGTCGGTGCCGTGCGGTTACAGCTTGCCTTCTCCAGCCACGATATGCGCCGGGCGAACCGGGTAATGCTGTTGCTGCAGTCACGCAACGACCGTAGCTACTACCTGATGGTGGCCATTACCGCCGAGAACCATCTGTACATCGAGGAGGACCGGGAGGGGGCGACGTACGCGGCACGCATCGAGGGCAACTTTATGGATGATGCGCGCCATTCGGTGTACTACACGCGGCACGGTGACGATGCATCGTTGCTGGTCGACCGGTTGCAGATTCCGATCAAGACCGTACCGAATAAGCCGCTCGTGCCGGTGTCGGATCCCGGTGCCAATCACGTTCAGATCGGTGGCGTTAATACGACCGATCCACGGTTCGCGGTGTACAAAAGCTACGACGGCTGTCTGTCGAGTGAGTAGAAGTGCGGCTCTAAAAAAATTGCAATTTCCACCAGCACTAATCTGGCGTATTCGTGCAGATATCTTCATCCAGGTCAATAACGAAACGATGAAGCCGCTGGAGGAATACATGCTGTTCACCAAGAGCGAAGCGGAAACCATTACCGTCATCAACTCGCAGGGCGTTCGGTCCGCTCAGTGCAAGCAGTTCGATGTCATCCAGAAGCTGACGCCTTTCAACGAACCGGCACTCAATATGACTTCGGTAGGTTTCGCTTTTCCAGCTTGCGAGCAGGTCGAATGGATAAGCCCGGGTGGTGGTAAATCGAGTCACGTTCCTACACGCTGTCGGACTGTGGTTTGGCCACCCTCAAACAACTCAATATCCTGTGTGTGATTACATTTTTTTCCAATGTCTTCCACTCTCCACTGGTGGAGCAGATTATAGATAAGAACTGGGTCGTTGATGCACCAACACGCGTACCGTACAAAGCGGTCTACTTTGATCCATCAACCAAGGAGGAAAAAACGCAAGTTGTGTTCATAACACTGACGGCCATCTTTGTTATCATCGTCGTGTGCTGCTTGATTGAGGTGTACCGATCCGACCGGGAGTATCGCAAGCGTATCGAGCGCCAAACGGACGAGGACATTATCTGGTCCAAGGAGCAGGCAGCTAAAATGCAAAACGAATCATCAACCAATGTGAAAGGATTCGCGTACAAATCGGTTAGAGGACTGTTGCTCTCTGGAGCTTTCCGTGGAGTAACTTAAGGCCGTGTTTAATTAACCTTTTGAAGCTTACCTTTTTAGATCCCCGGCGACGAGAAGAAGGATAACGGCACGAAACCGTTGGTGGGCATCCTGAAGAATGGCAATGTGACGGCCCCGTCGGAAAAGACCCCGGTGGAAACGACACCGACCAATATGGAAACGGGTGGCATTCGTGGTAGGTACATGTGGCGCGGTAGATGAATTTAAACATTGCTTTTCAATATGTCCACTATTCGCCCTCGCAGACAGTCAACTGCTTGATCACGAGCTACAGTGGGAATCGCTAGTGGCGGAAGAGAACGAATCACTGCTCAAAAAACAGGATCCCTCCAAAGAGCCTCGAATGATGCACGGTGACAGCAATGGGGATGGACCGCGGAGCCGTATCGCCAACGGTAATCACCATGTGACCGATCTCGATCACGACCCATCCGCACCGGATGAGAACGAGGACAGCGAGCTAACCGACAACCCGGTAAGCATACAGGCGTTGGCACCGCTCAGCTCGATCAGCGAGGTCACCCTTAACAAGCTCGATCTTGGCGACTTACAGCTGCATCCTAGCGATGCGTTTAGCGCCTAACAACACACACACACTTTACTAGCACTATTAGTTGCACAACTACTACTGCACCGCAGTATACTGTCGCTGCATGTGCGTATCGAGGCAGAGTCCTTTGATCATCCTACTCCTTCATCAAAATTTTGAATCCAACCTGATATTTCTATATCTCCACTTCTTGTTACACGATGTCACGAGATCCTCCAACTTTTGGTTCACCGTCCTCTCCTTAACCTTTACGTGTCCCGTCAGTAGTATTTCACGGACGCATTCACACTAATAACCAAACAATGTGCACGCCCTCTTCATACGAACTAACCACACTCACACCGTTTAAACGTAACCCTAGTAGACATTGCAGCTCTCGATAGCAACGCGTTCACGTGTTCAGGTGCTTTGTAGACTGTATACTTATTTATTCATGTTACCAACGGCTGAGTGTTCCTCCAATGCGTGTTATTCTAGTCCGCGAAGTGCCGGAAGTGAAATAAAACCTTGTGTAAAAAGCTGTGTAAAAGGTCTTTGAAACTAGCGTGAACTGTCGTCTGTTTGTTTGTACGCGTGTGCATGACCAGTAGGACGAAATGGATAACAAACTGATTCGTTACGTTGTGTCTCTCCGCATGCTTTGATGTTGTCACCTTCCTGTCGATCGAATGTTCTGGTATGTGCATGAGCGTATGTAGCAGTTTAAGTAATTTTTAGCAAATGAACTAGTTTAACAGGGTTAAACGGAGCACAAACTGGGTCAGATGATAACCTCCCTAGTCTAAATCAACCCAATTACTGGAGTTACCCCATTGCTATGTGAGCTCCAATCAAAAGAAGAAATCCGACTCTTATTAACTATTTCATTTGCTACCGTCTTCTATTTCTTCCCTACAAAACCAACTGAGAATGCTCCTACCAGTCCCGAGCTACGAAGCCACTAATTCCCCCCGGGTGGGTGCTCCCTGTTTTCTTCAAACCGTCCCCCCCCCCTCCCTCCGACTTCCCATCATATCTTCCCTGTCTTCAACAGGTGAAAGTTAGCTTTGCTAAAACCACCACCATAGTGAATTCTCACTCACCTGGCGCAAGGAAACCGCCACCCAAGCTGATGCTGTCCCATCCAACGGAACCGGGTGATGGACCACCGGGCACACCGATTGGACCGCTTCCGGTCACCATGATGACATCGACACCGCTCACCAACGGGCTGCGTTCGCGTGGTCCACGGCAAGTGTCCTGGGGTCCACCGCCACCACCGGCACTGATTACCGCGAATCCCTTACCGTTTAAGATTGATGAAACTCCAGAATCTCCAGCGTGAGGGCAGGGATTCTCTAACGTCGCCTTTGGGGGGGATAAATAATAGGATAGGTTTTTAACTGTATTCTCCACTATCTGTTTGTATGTGTGTGTGCGTGTAAATGTGTGTTGTGTATGTGAGAGGTTTGTGTGTTTGTTGTTTGTATGTACGGGGCTCTCTATATTCTGTATTGTATGTATCTCATGGAAAAGCTGCTGGGATGCTTGCCCGAAAGTGTTGTGTATACAAAATGGTGGTAGCTATGGGCAACGAGCTAGGTTAAGTGAGCATCGCTCTCTACAACACCGACTTTTTCGACCGTTAGTTTCAATCGTTCCGAATTCTTAAGACCACCGGTTCATTTCATATGGCAAAATTATTTATCTATTGCTGTTCTGTTAGTATAAAACCCGAAGTGACTTTCTGACTGCGTTAACAAATAAATGATACCTTCCATCGTGTAAGCCAATATTAGCTCGTTGCTCGTCTTTCGTGTCCAATTGTTAGCGGGCTTTCTGTACTTTCGGCCTTTATAAAAAAAGATTCAATGTAACTAAAACGAAACGCGTGTCTACTCGCTATTGCACAACACTGAAAATTGGATAAAGGGATGAAGAAGGAAACTTCCACACTTTTGAATCCGGTCTCAAAAATCACCAACCCATGTCTCGCCTAATACGCTAGAATTCGGCCCCCATTTCTCATCCCGCTCATGTGCTCACCACCTTGTCTAGGATGGAGTAGTACGCACACCGCTGGCACCGCACACGATCCGTCCGGATCGCAACGTATCCTTCGCTTCTGCTAGATCAACACCGCCTGCCACTCCGGAGGATGTAGTGCTTGCGTTTAATGCTTCCGCTGCTGCTGGTGCTGATGATGTCGATGGTGGATCCGTCTCAGCGTCTACTCATGCTTGTCAGCTCGATATTGCAGGTGCCGCCGACGACCGACGGGAAGAGTCCCCACTAGAGTCGAAGCCATCGTTCCGTTACAAGTACCGGAAGCAGGCACCGATCTATCTCGGCCCGGATCGGCGCCAGTATGCCAATCCGATCAGCTATCTCGGTGGACCGCGGTATGATCTGGCCAAGCGCGGTTCGGTCGCTTCTAGTCAGGGTGATAGCATAACTAGCCTCAATTCGATCATGTCCTTAGATTAGCAGCGCTCATGACAGCAGGAGGCGTAAAAGAAAGAGAAAATAAAGAAAGTAATAAATTGAGCGAGGTCTTGAAACACTTTCGTCCGTAAAACATCCGAATGCAGGACACATGCGAGTCTTCTTTCAAAGCAAGGATAAAAAATTGGCAAACCGCACGTAAGTTTGTATGATCGCTTCGTAGTTGTATTTACTTGGTAATACTTAATCTTCTCGACACAGAACAATAGGACGACCACGTGTCATTCTGTAAGCGCCAATTAGGCGAATTTGATATTTTGTTATCTTTATATCCTATTATCGCGATAGTTTTACTCTATCCCTTCAGAATCCCCAAAACCTCCATCCGGCTCTTGACAATCGGTAAACTTTTGAGATTAAAAATATTTTTGAACATAAACGTTCTGATATAGAGAATAGAAAAGGAAGTGGATCGAATGGCTCTCCAGCTACAATAAGAAAATCAAAACGCTAGTAGAAATCATTAAATCAAATTGTACACACTGGTAGCCGACTGTCAAGGAGCAGGTCTAGCTTTGATACGGTGTTTCTCGGATTTCCGTCCCCCAGGTCTATGCTTTTAAAATGATTAATTCCATTTAGTTATTGTGACACAGCTGCTGTCACATCTTACGCCTATATTCAGATGATACGTAGCGAGCTCCCGAAGACCGAAACATTCCCTTGTGTTTCTTTACTTTAGTACAAATTATAAGCAGCGAATTGGTTCCAGCAGGAAGTGAAGACCAAAACACACGACTCTTGCTATTCGTCCTAGGTATATTAAATCTAATGCCTTTTTGCTGTGTGACCGAGAGCCGTCAGGTTTTGCAATAATTGAGACCAACTGAATAGAAAATTGAACGTTCCTTCCTAAGATGTCAATATCACTCCGGGATATTGTGACATCTCTCTCACTCCCTCAATAGTAGGCAGAATATTTGATTCCTTTAAAGGCTTATTTAGAGGAAACGTTATGCATATAGTTTTAAGTGAACAGGAGAGCAAAATTTGTAACGTTGTTTTTACAATGTTTACCATACCCTTTCGTTACCCTGTTCAACCGCTTTTCTTTCTATCTGTTTATCGAACATTAATTGGTTTCCTACTTACTTCCCTTTTCTGTAGCGTCTAGTGAGTTAGTTTGTTACGGGTTTTGTTTTTGTTTTTTTTGTGATTCTATTGGTGGCTATTGTGTTTTATCGGTTTTGCTTTCTAATCCTTCCTGAGATCAGTAGAATACAATTGTGTTACGGCATCAGAAAGACCATCTGGCTGACGTGTCGTTCTAGTAACTGTTTTATCCCCTCTTTCCCTGTTAAAAACCTATTCCGGAGTTTAGTTTAGTCCCACAGTGCTATTCCACAGAATTCCAGAATTTAGCACTCGATCCATGTCAGCTAGAGAAACGGTTCTTCCGACAAGTAATGCTCAGAAAGAGTTACAGAAGGACATTTCGTTTCATGTCGAAAAACAAAACGGAATACACGGATTACGTTTGCGGAGGTTGTTGCTGTTTGCGAAACGATGATAGCGTGGATCATGCAACGCCCGTCGTTTCCTTCTTGGCCGGTTCCTCAGCCGCTTTGGTTTCCTCCTTGTCACCGCTGGTGTCCACTGTGGAAAAAGGGACATACGTTTAACAATTCAATTCACTTGGACGTTAATTGTTGTAAAGTTCAACTTACTTTTTGCTTCCTTTTCATCCTTCACATCCTCCGTTTTGCCGTCCTTTTCGATGCGTGGCCTTTTGCGTGACTGGCCACCCTGCTGTCCCTTGAACGATCGATTATCCCGCCGGCCACCTTCGCCTTCATCTTCCGAGTCGGAAAACTCGTTATCCGGCACTATCCGCTTGTCCTTGTCCTGCTGCGGCAACCGTTCGTCCTTATCCACCTTGTCCTCGTCTTCCGACTCGTCGTTGATCGCATCCTCCGGGATCGGTTGCACCTGCACGCCGGGTGCATGTGGCAACATGCGCAAATTCTCAAACAACCGGTTCTTAATCTTCTCGAGGTACTCGGTCGTGTTCTGGTTGGACATGTTGCTCGGGCTGATGTGCAGCTTAAAGTCCGGCCCGAAGTACTCGAAGTAATCGTTGTACGGCAGCTCGTTCGCAATCTCCACCCCGAGTGCCACGGACGTTTCGTACGTCCAGCAGCGGGACACGTTCCGGATCGTGTACCCGCCACCGCCCACCATCAGGAACGGCAGGTTGTACTTCTTCACAAACTCCACGCACTTGCCGTGGCCCTTGACGGTCAGGTTGAAGCAACCGAGCCGATCGCCGGTCAGGGAGTCCGCACCGCACTGCAACACCACCGCCGACGGTTGGAACGTTTCCATCACCTTCGAGATGATCGGTACAAAGATCGAATCGTACGACTCATCGTCCATACCGTCCCGGAGCGGAATGTTGACCGCGTAGTACTTGCCCCGTCCCGCTCCAATGTCCCGAAGATCGCCCGTGCCGGGGAAATATTCACCGTACTTGTGGAAGCTCACCGTCATTACGCGATCGGTCGTGTAGAATGCTTCCTCCACACCGTCCCCGTGGTGTACGTCAATGTCGATGTACAGCACCCGCTGATGGTACTTCAGCAGCTCCAGAATTCCGAGCACAATGTCGTTCACGTAGCAAAATCCGGACGCTTCCGACTTTTTCGCGTGATGCAACCCCCCGCCCCAGTTGATGCAGATTTCTGACGCCTGCTTGTTTAGCTTAACAGCGGCGGCCACCGATCCACCGGCTGACAGCTGACAGAACTCGTACAATCCATCAAACACGGGACAATCTTCACCGACGTTAACTGAAGAAAGAATAGCAATGGTTGTAGTAATATGACCCAACAAACGTTTCACTTGGAATTTGGATTCTCGTGCTAAAGAAAGGGGAACCTACATCGCTGCATATGTTTGTTGTACTCTGACATATTATCCGGACGGATCGAACGCAGGAACCGGATGTAGTCGTCCGAATGGAACTTTGTCATCTCATCTGCCGTAGCTTTGTGTGGTCGCTGTGGAATACCGAAAAGCGTCATTTTCATGATTCGCTAACATTGTCAACTTGAATTCTTACATAAATTTCCATCTTCCGGTACAGGCCATAGTTGAGCAGCAGGTTGTGCGTCATGCGTATGCGGTGCGGCTTCATCGGGTGGCCCTGGCCATAGTAATAGTTTCCAATATCACCTTGGGGGAAAGAAAATTATAACATTAGTTAGAAAAATGCAAAAAGAAAAATATATTTCCATCGTCGTTCAAAAGCGTTCAATTCATAAATTGTTTTCCCCCGCGAGAAGTGTTTGGATTTTCAGTTTCAAAAATTTATCTCCACTATAACCTAGCGCGCACTCCATCTTGTCGACCGTAGTACGATGGTACTAACCCACACGCAAACGTGTGTGCACTTTACACGGCCCATCACTCACACACTCGCCTACCGAGATAAAGCATTCGACTGTTTATAGTACGGTCGCGCGTGCTAAAAGTGTACGCTAGGTACCAGTGGTCGTAAATTTTGAAAATGATTGACCGGCCGCTTCCGGTGGCCGAAAGTTTGTGGAGGGTGATTAAGTGCGGTAAAACCACTTTACTCACTATCGTAGTAGTAGCAAACACGTTTCTTGCTGTGTGACTGCATTATTCACTGTTTTCTGGCGCGTGTTTTAAGGCGTGCAAACGAGGTGATGCTTTCCAGACAGGACCTAACCACGATGTGAGTGAAACGTTCAAGTTTGTCTACAATTTACAGGCACGATCGGTTGAACGTCACCTTCGTTTGATAGTAAATTGTATTTAACTTCTTTTGACTACTGTTTGGATTGCTTTAATCCGAGTGCAACAGAATTTAACGCAACAAACACGACACCGCTACGCGATGCACGTACGCACACTTCGAACTTTGATGTTGAATGGGCAACTGGTACCGCATTCACCTCACCACGAAAAATTCACCACTTGGGAGGTTAAGCGGCCTCTACATATGTCGTAGCTATCGAACCGCGAGAAGTGACAGAAGTCTCGCATGACACCAGTGGCAAAAAAGTTAAAATTTTAACTTTCAACTTTAATTTTTCGACTCAATTTCGGTGGATGTAAAATTTTGACAGCTGCCAGGTGGCCCAGGGTAAACGATGTTTTATTAATGTATAAACACGCAGTTTTGGTAGATACAAACAGATCATTGAAACAAAATAAACAACATTCGAAACGATTTGTTCATCATTTTACAACAATTAACTAGTTTTGAAGGCTTTGTCTAGTTTAACTAGGATAACAGGGTCAAAGCCCGTTGATTTCAGATAATCGGCGTTCCACAGTAAATTGGTTAGGTTCAACACGCTTCGTCAATTGACACTGCAAGCATTTAGAAGTTGACAGCATCGTGAAGCGTTTTGTTTGTGGTTTCTGCGCTTCGTCCAACGTCGTGATAACCGGGTGGTGAATAGGAGTGGTGAATTTTCATCCGGGCCATGTACGCGTTTGACTTTTGAATTCATTCATTGTTGTTCGTGCTTACCTCTCGAAGCGTGCGTACGTGCTGCGTCGGGTGCTCCCGCGAATTGATGTGTTTTGTTAAAAATCCTTGCAAAAACGCAATAGAAAATGGTGAATTAGAAGTGCAACTGGCAGTGAAAGGCGACATAAAAATAAAACACCGGCATACGTGCCCTCTGTTTTCTCAGTGCAGCAGGTAGCTTTTTCTGTTGTACACACAGTAGCCGTGTAATCGTTATTGGTGGTGTACCGTTTGTTGATGCAAAAAGGGTGATTTGAGTTTTTTCTTTCGTTCAGTGCTACGGGAAGAAAAGTATCAGGAAATCTCCCGTTTGTTCCTGTTCAGTGTAAGTGGCTTCAATTCATACGCTATAATAATTCCTGGTACGGTTGGTTATCGAGTGGGTTCAATAGCCACCATTTTTCTTATTCCAATCAACGTGCAGGAAAAGGAAGAACCAAAATTAGGATTCTAATTTGGTAGTTTAATTTACTCCATCCAATCTTTCTCGCTGCATTCGTGTGTGTGTTTCTGTGGTTGTGGATGGCTGTGCCCGTTGCTGCAGCAACCGACAGCAAACGCGAAAAAAGGCAATAAGTTTTGAGTGTGTGTAAGTGTGCGTGCGTGCGCGAAGGACCACAGCGGCGGTATCCTTTTTCGAATGCGTAAAACTTATGAAAGTGTGCATGCGTGTGTGTGGTCGAACGTGTGCGTAATACATTTTTGGAGGTGTGTGCAGCTAAAACGAGAATCGATTAACGATACAATGGTGGAAAACGAATTATATTGTTTTTTCTATCAGCACCGGATACAACGTACAAAAATATATCAAACAGTAAAACAATCATACACATACACTCACAGTCTCTCAATATAGAAGATTTTCCGGTAATCAAGAAAAGCCAAAACCCCGACAAAGCAGGCAATGGCGTGTTTCGAACGTGGTTGTATGTATGTGTGGATGATTGTGGATAGGTGTGTGCCGTATCGGTGCTGGGCGTTAAAGCAAAACAAACGCAGCAGCAGCCAAAGGAAGAGAGAGGCAGCGGTTGCCTTTTATGGTTTTGTGGGAGGGAATCCCGGGTATTCCTGGTGTGGAGGATGGCTGGCAAGCAGGCGTACAACTGCTACAACAGTTGCCGTTGACAGCTGCCCGACAAAGCTGTTGAACAAACGAGTTTTAGAAGAGAAAGATAAGAGAAATTACACAAATAAGAAGGTTTTCGAAACGAATAGTTTTTCTCTCTAAAATGCATAATAGAAAATGGCCTCTTTAGAAGGCATACGATAAACCTTTTGTTTGGCGAAATCTAATTCAATCTATACCTATTTTTAACGCCTTCATGTTGTTTTGTTCGTTTGTGTTGTTTTTGGTAACAAAAACAGGAAAATTTCATCACAAATGCATGCAAAATCAATTGCACCGGCATTTACCACCAATTCGGAATGCATCCGTGCGTGCGTGCGTGCGTGCGTGCGTGCTTGCGTTCATGCCTGTGTCCGTGATGTTGTTATGCTGCCTTTGTATACGTATGGATAGCACACAAATAGCAACCGGGAGAACAGAACAGCTTCTCCGGCTCTTGCGTGTGTGTTTGTTGGTACATCAGAAAAGCAGCCCCCTCAATTTTCATGCAGGCAGAACAAGAATAAGTGTTCAGGGCAAGAAAACCTTCCTGTTGTAAGAGAAAGTAACGTTTAAAACTTTCCCACTTTTAATGAAACAAATTATGTTCGAAATATTTCTGTTTGTATTAGTGGAATAAACAAAAGTTTAAAAGTTATTTGAAACAATATAACTTAAAGGGTGTGCGTTTCAAACACATCAATTATAATCCATACACTCGTACGCACTTTCGCTTCGTGGCATTTCATACATACAACAAATATACCCACACACACACACACTGTCGTCACGTGGTTTGAGATGGTGTGCTGGAACCGGATGAGTGTAGTTTTTTTTTTTAGCACACCACATTAAAAAGACGAATGTGTGGGAAGGGACAGATTTTCCAGCAGGAAGCTAGAGCGAAAGCTAGCTGGTAAAATTGGGATCCTTTCGCGTTGAACAACGTACACTAATGCAAAAAGGTAGTACACAGCCTACGCTGCATTGTGTGTGTTTTGCACTACTACGCAACCGATAGAAGAACAGTGAGCATGTGTTGGTGGGCTGGATTCTGAAGGATGGTAAATCGTCCTACGTTTTGTGTACCGGGTTCGGGCTCGGAGCAAAAACAGGAAACAAAGCAACACTAAACGCATACACTCACAAACGGTTTCCTGCAGTTAGTAAATTTCACTATTTTTCAGTTTTTTTTTGCTCAGGCTCTGGTCTAGTTATTGTAAGAGGATATTTGAAAGTTTTTCTTTTGTTGTAGTACTTATTTGAAAATGTTCTCCTTTTACATAAGACTTTCAAAATATGATGCATTTTTATGTAGCGGAAATCATAATTTTTAATGGATTGTTACATTTATATTTTTGTTTGCTTAAATTCCTCCTTTCCAAACTAATACTAGACCATAGCCTAAGCACCCAATGGTAACGGAGTGTATCCAAGTAAAGGATCACTTGGACCAAGGAAAAAGGGGAATGACATTAGTTGTGGACGGTAATTTGTAGTTTTCTTTCTTACATGATGTTTTACACTTTAATTTTTTTTTATCACCTAACTCTTTTCTCTACACTATTTTGATTCGTCTACCATAAGAAAAAGATTCTAGTGCGTTTCTTAAAAAAAATATGGAGAAGAGTTCTTTTGCGGAAAAAAGTTCCCCCCCCCCAAAAAAAAAAGGGGGAAGTTGAAGAAAAAATATGTCGAGACGAAAGGAAATGCTTCGTTTTTCCCTTTTCTCTATTTGTAGTCCTTTTCCTTTTCGAGTGAAGTGTACTCAAAGTACTGAGAGTGCACTTTCTTTTCTTTCCATCCCTTATTAATGTTGTACAGTTGTGTTTAATTGTTTCTTCTCTTTCCTTGCCTTTTCTCCTTTAGTGCGGTGTTTGTGTTTAGTACAAAAAATATATATAATATTTGATATTACATCTCTATGCAGTGCTATGAGTTGTTGGTGAAGATGTGAAGATAAAAAAGAAGGAAAGCATTGAAAAAAAATCAAAAATTGTGAGCCAAAAAAGTGTGTGTTTGTGTTTGGGCGGTGAATTTTAGTGTGGTTCTGAGCGAAAGGACCCGAAATCATCATATCAAACTCTCTGTGGTGGAGTTGTTAGCTGACGGATTACTGTATCGCCTTGCGGATAGTACTTCTGATAAAAAAAGGTGAGTAAATATTGATTTCAATTGCTTAGTCATCTTTTCGGGATTCGGGTCAGTTAGAAGAAGTCAATTCAGTCAGTCAGTCAGTCTGTTTCAAGCAAATTCAATTTCTTGGAAATGTTGAGTAAATGAGTCATAGGGTTAGAGAGTTTGTATTAGATTTATTTAGGTCTGTAATATACAATACAATGTGGAGAGAGTGTATGCTTCGCAAACAAAAATATTGATAAGAACGTGGTTACCCTTGTTCTATACGCAATTGCGTCTTTTTCGAGTTATATTATGCGTATTAAAGTAACGCTACGGTCCCAATGGGTAAATTGGAATGTCAATGAGGAAACTCCTCTGCCCCCGTGCTTAATATTTCGTCCTATACCCCACGCATGCGTTTTTGTGTACAGTTTTCCCCTCCGTGGGGGTTGTGTGGGAATTTTGCCTGAATCAGTTTGCCTAGCAGGTGTAGATGTTCCGGAGGGTTTTCAAGTTAGGTACAGTGTGTTGGGAAAAATGTCCCAAAAAACACTATCATCCACATTTTTGGGGTCTAAATTTCCCCAAACATCTCGTTCGAGAGAGAAAGAGAGCTCGTCCGGAGCATATTTAGCATTCCGTAACATCTTCTTCCGATGTGTGGCACAACTATTTCGTTGACAAAATTATTGTCTTTCGAAGGTTTAGAGGCCGGTACATTGAACGATGTGTGTATGCTCCCCGTCCGAAAGGTGTGTTTGACAAGCCGAGAAGCAGCCGCTCATCCACCGAAGGGAAACGTGTAGCGAAGAGTTGACCCGGTGGTAAACAGGCTCGGCAAACATTATCAACAAGCGAGCACAGCCCCCTCGTCAGTTGAAGTATGTTGCTGCAGATGATGTCATTTTGGCTGTCACAGACAATTGACCAACAACAACCGTATGGGACATAGAGCATGGGACAGAATAATTGACGAAGGTAGCGACAACAACAATATACGGTTCTTGTACTTTATGATTGTTGGTTTTTGTTTGAACTTCTATCTTTCCACAAAGTATATTCATAGATCTCCAATATAGTTGCACAGTGGCGGTCATTTAAGTGAGGACATCTCTTTACATCGTCAATTCTTTGTTTTCGAAGTTTCGAAACATAAATTTTAATTGACAAATTTTTATTTAACGCATTCTGAAGAGCTTTATGTCAGGAATACAATATTTGGAATGAGTGACTCTTGATCGTTCCCCCGTAGTGAGGACGTGGATCCAATCAGGTGTCATCAGTAAGTCTAGTAAGCCATTATATGACCGAAGCCGACAATCAAGAAGACCACCTGAAATATTTCAATACCACGCACTATATTGTCTATAATATAAGATGTTCGTATATTCTGAAGAAATTGAAAAAAAGTTTCTGTATAGATCTTCGAAGTGGTTTAATGTTTCAACACTTTCAAGAGTAAAGTGCCCAAGTCCAGAGTAGACCATAATTTTCACAGAAACCAATTTTCATTTAATCGCATAGTAACGCGTTAATGCGTTATATTCTATATCAAAAAACATTGCAATCTGTAGAAACTTTCTTTCATAAAGAAAGTTCGATCATTATAATGTTTAGACCAAAAATCCACCAAAAGAAAGGAACAAAACTAAAGACTGAAACTCCTCTTCTCAACATTCAAAGACAACAATAACAAGGCCGGGTAAGTGATGGAACCGTTTCACTCACTCATCGCCTTCTTCAACACAAAGATTCGTATCACGGACGGGGTACGGTACCGATTGTGCACACCGTAATTTCATCGTCACGTTAAACCTGACGTTCATTGGGGTTTAAAGAAGCTAACGAAAGAACCGAAAAAAAATCGTGAAAAGATTATGTTGTTTGATATAGTAACCAACAACAAAAAAAAGGGAATTCTTTTCCATCCGCGAGTTGTCTACTGGTTCCAACATATTTCCCAGAATTGGGAAGTAAAAGGGTGTTAAGAACCATTGAAAACTCGTGGTGAAGATGAAAGTGAAGTGAAGTTTCTTTTTTTTTTGGTCAAATCATACGGAAGAGGACACACACCGGTAACGATCGACTATTAAATGCTGGCAGCAGTAGCAGCTGGCTCCATGCTCTCCTATCTGACTCGGGAGAGACACACCTAAAGGCGGATGAGCTTAGAACTCCGTTTTGCTATGCTACACTGCGTCTTCTGCGGTTGTGCTTACTCGCGGACATTGAAGTTTACTCAGCACAAACCATTCTTCCCATCCGCCGAAAGAAGCATGTTTCATGTTGTGTGTGGTGTTTGTTGGATCGTCATCGTTTCTTTAAGCCTGTCCGCTGTCTCTGCATCAGTTTGTGTGGGATGTTTTTCGTGGTCGTTGGTGTATACTAACCGTGTGGCCGCATCTCTCGCTCTTATCGTATGTTATTGTTTTGCTTTTACGCTTCACCTAACCATCCTCGAGCGACGAAACGACGGAAACAGACATCCACGTACAGGCAGTAGAATGACACTTCAAAGTAACGTGTTCAATACAGCGTTGCTTTTTTGGCGTATCCCGATTCGAATCATATTTTTTCCCGTTAGTGTACTGTGCCATGTGTTTAGCCGCAAAACGCTTTGTAGGGGGTACACCATCACCGTGGAACAGTCGGAAAAAACAAAAAAAAAACATAAAATTACACTCCCGTTCGCGTCATCCGCTGATCGATCGACCCCCGGGGGCCTTTGCGTCCTCGAAGAAGGGGTCCAACCAGACATGATCGCACACTCCACATCATCTCGTACCAGCAGCTGATCACTGACCGGTTTTTAGATCTTCTCGTTTGTTTTGTTTCGGTGTATCCGCTTTGCTCTACATCCCTTCTCGCAAGCACGGTCCGATGCGGGTGCACACGTGTCTCCCAATCCTCCTGGTCCACCGAATCTCCTCCACTTTCGTGACACAAAAGCAAAACCGGCAAGCCAAAAACTAACTTCCAATAAGCGCGCGGTGCTTTCGGGGCAGCGATTTCGATTCCAAATTCAGCTCGAAGCGGATTTTAAAAACCAACGATAAAAGGGTATCCAATTTCACCGTCTCTTAACATGGGCCGTGGTTTTTTGTTGTTGTCGGTTCTTTTACCCCCTTTAGAGCAACTCGATGACATATTCAGATTTCAGTGTTTCGATGGGGGGTTTTTTTTTGCTTGTTGTTCGTTAGTTGCGTTGTGGTCTTCGTGGTTAGTTTGATGTTTGTAAGTTTTGAAGGCGGCTTCGTTTGGTTCTTTAAAATCAATTTGTCGAATGATCAATGTTTTTTAGCGCTACCGAAACCAAACATATTGCGGTTTGCTGCCGGTTTTCTTGAGGCTTTTTGTTGCTGCGGGAAATGTGTGAAATGAGAGTGGTAATCGATTGCTGCTGATTTCATTCGCCAGGAATTCCAATGACATTGTGAGATGCGGCCCGCGTGTGTGGACGGAAAAGGCTTTACGAGTTGGGTTGCCCGGTGTCATACCTAATGACATATCCAGTCTATCAAAACCTTACAAGTCTAGAATGAGATATAGTAAAGTTATCGTACATTTCGTAGATCCTCATGATCGAGACAGTTATTCATGAAAGAATTCGAAACCTTAGACAGAGCCCTCGGACAGAAGAGGCTCGGTGGCCGAGACGATAGCGACGCCAATCTTCAGACGGCAGGACCCGGGGTTCAATTCCCATCTGGATTAATTCCTCGTACACAGGACCTGTTGCGGGTAAATTCAAGTCACGGAAGTCAGAAATGACATTCCAATACCTCTTCAGTGTGTCGTGCCATAGAGGCGAAATCTTGGAGTACATTTCAGCTTCTCAGGCTGAAATATGGTCGTATTTCCTACTCTGGAGATACATTGAAGTTGTACTGCATTTATAACAACCTCAATATTGAGAAGGCCACTTATGAAAGATCTGACTAGGTATCTTATTCTCGAATGAGACGAAGAGGTATTCGTCACCTTTAGTCAGAACTCGTGTCTCTCATATGCGTATGTAATGTGCACTTTGTCTCGATCTCAGCCTATCAGGATGACATATTTTGGTCTAGACATTCGAAAGAGTAAACTGCAATACAATTCCTGGACCTGAACAGCCTTGTCCGTGGGTAGAGATGTAACAGAATCAACCAAACTTTACATAACGTCTAAGAAGAGGAGTGTAACTCACCACCAATTGCTTACACCTCGTACGTAGTAAAGAACGAAATGAAATCGCTGTGTTTCCAGGTGGGTGGTTGATAAATGACTTTGATTTATTAACCCAGCTTCAGCATTGGTGAGTTGCATTTATGCATTTGCTCACTGTACCGCGCACTGTACGCTCGTTTCTCTGATACAAATGTATCTTTATTTTATCCGTTGACAGCTCTCCTCGGAGGCTTGTTTTTTGTATTTGCAAGAAGAAAAAAAAAACCGTTTGTTCGTTGTTATTAATCGCTTTTATGTGAAAAGGGAACTCCAAATGTGTTCCGGAATCGGACCAAAGTTTGTTGACTGTTGCCAAAATAAAATTAAATTGATTGCACCCGATAGTAGCGGAAAGAGTTTTGTGCTGTGCCCGCTGCCAACGTAAGAGTTGTGTTGTAAAATGCACTTTCACTTTGCACCGTGGATGTTCCACGGACCCTAGTACTAATAAAAACCCCAAAAAAATTTAGACCCAGGAAGTGGACGTAAAATGGAGGAAAGGGAGTATCAAAATAAAAGCATCTCGATCAGAGTCGGAGGACAAACAGGTAAAGGTGTGTGGGAAGAGATGGGCTAAGTTCCTCCACCATACGAAAACACAATGGTAGACAAGTTTACTGAACTCCGTCACACCTTCAACGAGTGTCTCTCTCCTTGGTGGTGTAGGGCTGCTGTGTCCTGTCCAGGAGTGGAGTAAAGAAAAAAAAGAGTTCGTTCGCATAAACCCACACAATGCTCGATCGAGTTTTCGTTCCGTTGTTTGCCGGCTGGTTGCAACAAATGTGCCACAATCTCGCAAAGCGATGCGGACTACTATACCATCGGAAACCCGGTTAGGAAAATCCAGGGATTGCTCGACTTCATCAAAAAAGTGCACCGACAGCAAGAGCGATGGCGCGACGTCGGGTCCGGCAGCATTATTCCGGACGTAAAGTGCAATGCCACAATTTATACTCGTCTCGGTCCTAGTCTGGCTGGCCGGTAGACGCAGAGTATTGCCGCGTCTCGTCTGGATGGTAGTGAGTTGGATGCATACAAAAATAAGAAGTATTGTAAAATAAGAAGTATCCAAAATTCTGCCTACATTGTCCGGCTTTTTGGGATGTGAGATACGCGTAGGATATTTGTTTGGGTTTGTTTTGGAGAGTCGAAATTAAACATTGAGGTTATCAGACATCACTTAAATACTTTAAAATCCACAACTCCCAAAGATATTGATGAAAGGACATTGTGTTTATGTCTACATTTCTAAAGACCTACCTTTTAAAACTGTTTTTGTGATTTTGAAGTTGGATATTTTGGATATAAATATTTTTATAGAAAAAATCATATTCAAATATAAGAATTTGTACAATACTGTTTAAATATGGTTTCAATGTTGAAGCACATTCTGCTAATAGTACCATAATGATAAGTAACTTCAATTAAACAATACGCCTTTTAACAGATGGCGCCGGTTAAAGTGTTTACAAAGTTTCCAACTACCACCTCCATAACAGCCCCCCTTTTCCCACCCATAAACAACACAATAATGCGCAACATCAGCAAACGAATGTTGACATTCATGATTTGTTTGCATCTGTGAAAAAGGGACTCGCCCACATTACGCTTTGCGAATATCGCTACAAGAAGAACAAGCGCGGGACCACAACAGCTGCCTGTCTGCCCTTGCCCACCCAAGCTTTGCGGAAGAACTAAAAAGGAACCCTCTGCCGCCGGGAGGAGACGAACCGAAATCATTGCTCATTATGTGGGTCTCTCCTCCCATCATGATGTGCCAGCGCTGTGCGAGGCTCATTTGTGCCCTTGGCGCGCAAATAGGGAAGCATCAAGCTTGCAGTTTTTCCTTTGCACAAAGTGCAATGTATTTGATTATTAGCTTCATTTATTTCATACGTGCACCGACCGTGTGGTCGTCGTTCTTTTGGGGCAGGCAATGGAGACTCTTGAAAGTGGAAAGAAATCTACAAAAACGATGTACAGATACAGATACGGCTAGTTGTAGAAGACCACAGAGAGCACACTATGCAATGGAACATTCGTCTTCTTTGTTACTAGGATCCTGTGCATCTTTCTGTGCACGGTTTGGTGAGTTACATTTAAAAGGCAAACCAAAAGAAGACAAATAATAAATGGCAGTTAGAGATATGTAACTTTTTCTCCTGTTTTGTGAAGTTTTGTTTATTGTTCCACAGGAGAAGGTCTTTGTTGAAAGTTAAATGCAATTTTTATCATTTTTATAAGATAGTAAAAAAAGATAGGGTAAAACTATACGACGCAATGAGCTCATTTGGAATCTCGGCCAAGCTTACCAGGCTTGTACGTATGACAATGACCAACATCACATGCCAGGTGAAGGTGGATGGAAAACTCTCAGGGCCCTTTGCTACCACCAAGGGTCTGCGCCAGGGAGACGGGCTTGCTTGTCTCCTATTCAATCTGGCGCTAGAGAGGGCCATCCGAGACTCGGAGGTGGAAACTTCGGGGACCATCTTCTACAAGTCACTCCAGATCTTGGCATACGCTGATGACATAGACATCATTGGTTTGAGGCTCTCCTATGTATCAGAAGCTTACCAAAGGATCGAGCATGCGGCACTAAACCTCGGGTTGGAGATCAACGAGGCAAAAACCAAAATGATGGTGGCACCACCAGCGGCCCTGCTAACAAACACTGATTTACGCAGGGGTGATGTACGGATAGGTGATCGCACCTTCGAAGTCGTCCAAAACTTCACCTATCTAGGGTCAAAAGTCAGCACCGACAACAGCATAGACGTTGAATTGCGCGCAAGGGTGCTGGCTGCCAACCGGTCATACTTCAGCCTGAGGAAACTTCTCCACTCAAAATACCTGTCGCGACGGACGAAGCTGGGACTGTACAAAACCTTTATAGTCCCAGTACTCACATACGCCTCTGAGACATGGACTTTGTCCAAAACTGACGAAACCCTCTTAGCCGCGTTCGAGAGGAAGATGCTCAGAAGGATTTTTGGCCCCGTATGTGTGGAAGGACAATGGAGGAGCCGCTACAATGACGAGCTCTATGAGCTGTACGGTGATCTTACAATCGTGCAGCGAATTAGGCTCGCCAGGCTCCGGTGGGCTGGTCACGTCATGAGAATGGCACCGGACGACCCAGCCCGTAAAGTCCTTTTAGGCCGTCCACATGGACAGAGGAGGCGTGGTAGGCCCAAACTGAGATGGAGTGATGGCGTTGACGCGTCCGCCAGAACGGCCGGGATACTTGATTGGCAGACGACGGCGCTAGACCGTGAGCGGTATCGAGGATTGTTGCAGCAGGCCAAGACCGCGAAGCGGTTGTAGCGCCTGATAAGTAAGTAAGTAAGTAAGTAAAAAAAGATAAATGAGAATGCTTCATTACCATGGGGTTTGATTCGTTTCAAGGACACGACGTCTATTTCTGGAATTCATTCAAAATCAAATAAATCACTGAATTGTTCAAGATTCATAAATTTTTAAAAGTTTTGAAAGTTTGGAAAAAAAATCCTTGTAGATGAAATTTAAATTAAATAATTCTCTTAAGTTTTTTTTCTAAAATTCATTACAGAGCTGTCATGAAAATTGCACTATTATTCGGTGAATCTGATTCACTAAACGGTTATTCACTGAAGATTTATAAATGCCTAATAGTTGAGGAATTCTAGAATTCATGAAGAAATAGTTTCCTACTGCTGCTCAAATAATTTTCTTTTAATAATGCTATTGCAATTTATACATGTCGACTCCTCACTGGAGATTCATTTAAATTACTCTTTACTAAATATTCACTGTAGCACAACAATAATTTGTACGCGTTCAAAACTCCAAGTCTTTCAAACCAAAACTTTAAATAGCAACAACTGCGCAATAGAAAACTACTACATCTTGTGAAAGCACTATTTCTACTGTACCTACCAGATAAGAACACCGTTAATGTTTAAAACGGAAAAAAACACAATCGTGATAATGCAGTAAAAATCTTTCCTTTTCTGCTGCGAGCACCATGTTTGCGGCAAAAATCTGCATTGCAAAGGCCGAACACCAAACCATCTTCACGGTTAAAGGAACCATCCTAGGCAACGAGAACGATGGCACATCCCACCGTAGTTGAGGGCAAAAGGATCCATGCTACCATTTTCACTTTTCATGTTTTATTGCACTGGTGAGTGTGTGTGTGCGAGCGTCTTTTGCATGGGGGTTTTCTTCTGCCTTGTTGTAGCGGGAATGCGAGAATATATATTAGGCTATTGCTCTATTTGCCACTACGTGTGACGAACGGCGAAACAGATGGCGATTGTTGTGGGCCGCCAGGTTGGAAATGTATGCAGGATTTTATGTGTACTTTTCCTTACCGTTTCCGTTTCTCTGCAGCAACACACACACACACCCGGTCTTTGGTTGGGTCTACGCAGTTCGCTCGCGCACTGACCGTGAACTCTTCTTCCCGCACTGTGAGGACAGAAGGTTACCGCTAAAGGCGAAATATCACGACTAAAAATATTCCCATCTCCCATGCAAAAGGCGTGTACGAGAACGGGCATATAAATGCGTTAGTTCTTATCCTGTAAGTTCATCAACTGAATCCCTGAACCTCAGGATAATGATGGCAAACGTTTGAAGGTCAGCAGTTAGGGTGTGTTTCGCTTAATGTTTTAATGTTGTTTGATTTAGCTTAAATTTCCATTTAAAGTAAACGGAGTGTTTTGGAATCCATTTGGATTGATTGAAATAAGAGTCTTTAAGGTCATTCGTATCTGTAATAGCACTCCTATATTCCAGAAAATATAATCCCCCGTAGGGTCATTTACCGTCAACAGCAAGGCCGGCTGCTACGCTCGTACGCTTGTACGATACATTATAACCCTCCTGTGCAATGGTTTGCCCTTTTGGAGCGAACCTTAACGCCCTCGGAAAAAAGGGAGAATAAAGCAACTCGCGGTTTCGAGCGTACTTTCCTCGGGAATGCGTATGCTACCCAAATAACTATTGTCCGTTTGTGTGTAGTGCTTCAACAAAAACCGGAAAGGAAATTGTGACACACAGCACTGAAGAGAAGATACGATCAGCGGGCAGATGTGATGCCATCCCGACCGTTGCACCATTGCCCCCGGACAAGGCAAGGATAATGACGATGGGCCATCAGTTTTACAACAACACAGGCGCCGCCGTTTGGAGTTTTATTTTTGGAAAAAAAGGTCACGCGTCCTAACGACTATGGATCCTCCTCGATGTGTGAGTGTGGACGGGTGCGTGCAGGACTATTTAAGGATATGGATGGGTTTTTGGCGCTTTCGATACGAACGATTCGTTACGTTTCGTGTGGAATGGTGTAACTAACAGCTGGAGTTGTACCGTGGCTGGAATGGAAGAGAAATTCATGGAAGTATTTCCGAATGTGTGGAGGTAATTGAATTCGTTACGATATCGAAGACTATTGCCTATTGCAGGATTTTGATGCTTTTGGTTGTTACAAATTTCAAACGTTGTATGTTTTTTAACCTTCCAGTCTGAGAGCATGAGCGTTAGGAGTCCAAAAAGGACAAAATTGTAATAATGTTGAGTTTATTGTTAATTAGTTTATATCAAAAATAATTCTTTTGGAAAAGTATTTCCGCTTTGTCTATCTGATATGTAGTTCAGTTCGATGCTACAATAAACGACTCCAGCTTCCTGGTCCTTCTCTCACAAATTGAACTTATGCGTACTTTTTCATCATCTTCTATGTGTGAGGCACTGTTGTAGTACGATAAAGAATTCTAATAAGTTGGACCTTCTCTGGAATAATTGGGCTTACCCTCCAAGACATCAGATGTTTCGGGAACTCAAATGTTTGCCTCCCTTTTTGGTACTGGTAGCTGGTCGTTTAGTATTTTTTAAAAATATTTATACATTAATCAATAAAACTATACATTTTGAGTGGTTTTTTTGTGATTTCGGTGGGAGTTCTTGAAGTAAACAGAAAGTCTTAAAGAAATCCTATGGAATTCTAATATTTACTTCATATTACCGCCTTCATTAACCATTCGCACATGTGTCTAATAAGTATCCATTACTTTCGTTACAGGTAAGCGAACGCCAACGTCCGAAGAAGTGTTATCTACTTATGGGTTTCTGCACCAAAAAACAAAAAATGGAATGGAATGAAAGTTTAACCAAACGATGGACCCGGTATCACTTCATAAACTGTTTGACAAGCGGAAACGCAGTTACACACCGGGTATACGATTCGATCATCGTCGCTCGAAAGAGGGGAGGAAGTGACAAGGAGTTGTGCCACCGCTCAAGCATGATGTATTTATGATGGTATGTTGAGGCGAAACTACTCCCCATTCTCTCGAAAACAATAGACCGGACCGAAACAATCCACTCCTAACGACGATGACACGCGAAAAAGGGATGGGTCCTCTTAGGATGGGTTTGGGTGGTGTCACACTAACCAGGGAAACCTTTATTGTAAGGGAGAAGATGGATCGTGCTGGTCAGTTATTTGCATTAACGTGTGTACTGAGCCGCGAAGAAAAGCAGCAACAAAAATAACCACCCAACCGGATCATATGGTTGTGGAATTTTTGGGATAGCACCGTTTGTGTGAGTGTGTCTGTTTGCGAATGCGTAAGAGCAATAAACCGCCCTCAACCACGAAACGCAAACTCCCTCCGTTCGCTGACCACACAAAACCAATTATGGCGTTGCGAAATGGGTTCCTTCATACTTTTTTTTCGTTGGAGAGCTTTCAGCTGCGAACTGGAGGATGAGCTGTGCGTGGTGGAATCGCTCAAGGCAGAGGAAGTGTGTTTTAAACATTTATTGTAAACTATGGGTGTTTCGGGGTTTGGTTTCGTGCAACGCTACACATTTCGCGAACTTCTCCTGCGTTGCGTGACGAAGGAAGGTTTACTTTCTCTCCAATAACTTTTTTTTTGTCGAAAATAATGAGACATGGGGCGGTGACATAATAACGATAGACTTGGGAATAGGATGCTCCCTTCCGCTGGAGGTGTCGATCTGGTGGAGTTGCTTAACCTCATGCATGTTTGAATGATGTGTATGGTGAGGAATGAATATCTCATATTATAAGAATGAGTGACAAGTGTGAAAAATGATCGATGAGTCACAAAATGTTGAAATCTTGTCGGTGTCATTATTAATAAGAAAGGCATTTACAGGGCTGTTACAGCTGGCGCGGATTTTGCGTTTCGCGCGAATTTTGCGTTTCGCGCGGATTTGGCGCGTTTTTACTATTCATCGGCGCGGATTTTGCGAATTAAAAAAAAATAAT
>KB664165.1:5311549-5323543 GCA_000349025.1 Anopheles minimus
TTTGAAATTCTGGCGCGGATTTGAAATGGCTTGGCGCGGATTCCGCGGATTTAAAATTGAGCGTTTTGTAACAGCTCTGCATTTAGTGTCTGAAATTGAGATATTCGAGATGAAGTTGATGTAATGCTTGTTTTGAAGGAATATTAGCGTTCGTTCCGTGGGACGATCGATTAGTACAGATGGCAAGGTAATAGTACTCAGCATCACTCCTAACCTGGGTTCAAATCTCGGTTGAAATGTGTTCCGGTAAATACAAGAAAACCGTTTCTTCGATCGCTTGAATATATAATATCTTCAAAATTAAATTAAAATAGCAATGAGAAATCTGATTTGAAGGGAAAGATATAAATCGAGTGAGTGTCTATGATAGTTTCCAATTTCTCGAGTTCTCGGAAAAAACACCAAAAATAATACGCTGTGTTACGTGCAAACAGACACCGTTAAAGCCACACTCTATACACAAACCTCCCAAACGCAACTATCAATCTATCAATCATGTATAATCATCGCGATATGCATCGATAAGCCTTATTTCCCGAAGTCTATGATACATAGCCTTGGGCCTGGGGTAGAACGTTAATATTGGCCAATGGCATGGGGGCTTGCGTGTGTGTGAAGCAAAACACATTTTTTATTCATTACTGTGGTCCATCGGTACCGGATGGAGCGGTAGAAGTTAGACACCGTATCGATTACTAGCAACTTTTTCGTTCAGCTCGGCCCATTCAAATTGAAATGTTTCGGGATGTGTTGGGGATGTACGGAATCAAAGAGTTGCTCTGTTTGTTTTCACTCGCTGAAGTGGTGCGCTGGTTAGAAAATGTTGATAGTTTTCTAGCTTGTTTTGTTTGCTCTTGTAAACAACACCTCTGCACAACAGTGGAGAACAAATCGTACTTGACCGGTTCCGATTTTAGTTTCGGTTTTGTCTGTCGCTTTATGTGTATATTTTTTCTATTGTCACGAAAGCTGGACGGGACCGTTGGTGTGTTCGAGACGAGCTATTGGAAAATCATTCCCTCGAAGGAGCGCATGCGTATCAGTTCCTTCCATTTGGTTTTATTATTTTTTTGTTCGGTTGTGGTGTGTGCAACCGTTTTCCCGTTTCCTGGCCGAAAGTGTATCCGTTTCGGCAAGAGAACACCACGGCATTTTCACCCCTACAGCCATGCAAAACTTTTAGCAACGCTGGAGGTTTTCCTTTCGCTTCGATTATGAAGCCGAGAAAATCATACCGATGGGCTTAACTGATATTTGAAGGATGTTAATTTGTGGGTAGGCATTTTTTTCGCTTTCAAAACGAAGCGGCTTTCAATCTACCCTTTCTCGAATTCGATGTATTGTTCGGATATATTTTATACCCCCCCACAACACAGTATGGCAATCCGTCGGGATATTTGAAAGGATTCCTTTTCGTTGCGGGTATGCATTAAGGGCAAATTATTTGTAAATCCTTTTGCTCAAGTGCTAACGAACCCCAAACGTGAAACGGTTATGCGTCGGTGTGCTCTCGGGGAATCCTTGGAGAAAGGATTAACAAACGATTTTTAATGTACAGCGCGCCCTGTGGCCTAGTGCAACAGCCAACAGAGAAGAAGGCGACTGTTCAAGCTGTTGTGTTGTATTGCCTTACCAAATAGCATGGAGCGTGTGTGTTTGCTTGCAAAACACGAGTCTACCTACGCGGTGCGTCGTTGTACGTGGAAATGGATTAAATCGTAAATTATGAGTGTAGCTTTAGTTCGATTTTAAACGAGCGGCTGGGTCGGGTCTTTGCCACTTGGATGGTTGCCCATTTATTTTGTCGTCCGGAACACTCCACTCGGGAGTTTTCAGCTTGCAGAGTTGGACCAGGCTATTCGTACCAATATCCTTGTCAGGGGTGCTCAACTCGTTGGTTCAATAGTATGACAATATACGGGAGGGTAATGCATGACTAGAGATTATGACGCGTATGAGATCTCGATTGGGTAATGTCCACCGAAGGACGAAGGATTTAGTTACGGAGCAGACCTCTCAAAAGAGCCTTACATTTTTTACTACAATTATATCGTATGACCAGAGCTCCGGTATATATGTAGTTGCTCTTCCCTGACAGATGGATGTGTTTCTCCAACATGGAGTAAAGGAAAACTCGCTATCCTCCATTTCATCAAGCAAACATCCTGATTGTGTATGTACCTTCGGTAAGTTATCCTTTTTCCCCGGGTAGCATTCGCTTATCGATGATTTCATTTTTATCGGTACGAACAACCGAAGTAAATACCGATTCCACCCGGGTGTCTTTCCATCTCATTTGGTATATTAAGGACAGTTTTAAAATGAAAATTTATGGTCCAATATTAATCCTCCACTATTGTGCCCGAAATGTACGGAGATACCTCGTGTGTATCTTCAACCACGCAAGAAGTGGTTTGGCTCTCTGTGGTTTTGGACGGCTACAGTGGATGAACGTCAACTCTCCGGCCCCCAAACAACTGGCAAAAGTTTGTCGTTCGGGATCGGCCACATCATAGTTTTGCACGTTCAGGTTATAACTCGCTCCACAAATCACGCCGAAAGCGGGGAAGTTGCAGGATAACGAGGTGTGGAACCTCATTTGCCATAACAACAGACACTGCAACACATCGTCTAAAGCTGTGTGACTGTGTGGATCGGTGTGATGTGTTTGTTGTCCGTCAGCACGAACTTCTGCACCGTCCGACCAGGGGGTATGATGAACGGTGGATGATGCTTTCCGTCAGTCCCAGCAATCCATCATTTTTCTTTCAACGACCCAAATTAACCTTCCTCCGTACATCTGTTGTCCTTCTCCCATTCAGCGTTCTCCCGGTATGGCCGGACATCTCTTCTGCTGCACCACCATGTGTGCCCGTCTGGTGAATAATTTTGAATGAAAATGAGTTTGAGACCGATCGACGGCGCAGAAAGAGAGAGAGACAGGTCGGTCGGATGCCTTTTGGGTTAGAAAACTTTTTATTTTCGAATTGCTATTCGTCACTCTTGTCCGTCGCTGCTTTTAGAGAGCGTTTTTGGGGGATTGTTGTGCTGTCAACCGCTGGAAGAATGGGCACCGGTCCCTTTCAGGTGAAAGTGAGGTAACGGGGGAGTAGGGTAAAGTTGGCCAACTATGTGCAGTTGTTGAGTTGGGCCATTCCCATACCTTTCCGGAGTTCCGTCACTTTATCACTCGGGTTGTACGGCGCGGGTCCATCAACTTCAAGTGGTGGTCCATTTTATCTTATCAAAACGAAACGAAAGTGCAATCAACTTCAAACGCCGATCGCTGATCGTCACAGTTATCTCCAATGTTTTAACTTCTGCGAGTGATTGTCACCTTTAGTTGGTGTGACAAGTAGTTGTTTTAAACAGAGAATAGCTGAGATTTAAGGTTTTTTTTGGAAGCGTTATATACCGCCTGAGATGATGATCGTTCTGAGACTTTTCCTTCTGACATCATTTCAACTTCAAGATCATAGACATAGCGACGAGTTAGTACCCTTTGGTAAACAACTTCTCGAATATCGCTAATCACTCCTCCACTGCCAACATCTTGCGCGTGTGTCTTCCCTTTTCGCAGATGTGTTGCCGATTGCTGTTTTTATTTCGCTTCCGTGTAACGCACAATCTTTGCTTTCAATAATGATGGGTTCTGCTTTTCTGCGCCGCGTGTCTTGCTGATGCATCGGCGCTACTGAAAACATGACCGTTGATTGACAGTTTAACAACAGCGCGCATCACTACAATCGGAGGCAGAGCACACTCGTCGGCAACCTCCGGGGATAGTGTAATAAATAACATTTTGCTGCATGATGTGTCCAGCTGATTTAGTGCGTCGTGCTCGTGTGTGTACTCCCGAGGATGTGAGAACTGCAGTGTGTCCGGTTGGTCATAAATCATTCGCTTTTAAGCAGTGTAATTTATTGCAACACGGCCAGGTGAAAGGTACTTTGCTGCTAATGATTTTAAAGTGGTCGAATTTTTATCGATTTTTTCCGGTAAATTTGTAGAA
This sequence comes from Anopheles minimus, assembly GCA_000349025.1. Lineage (NCBI taxonomy): Eukaryota > Metazoa > Arthropoda > Insecta > Diptera > Culicidae > Anopheles > Anopheles minimus. Next base: position 5,315,562 of record KB664165.1, read on the forward strand.
GGGATGTATTATTGAAGAAAAAGCAACTCTGATGTCTACATCCTTCCCTAACTTTTTCATGGACCACTCCGTCTGTCTTTCAATCGTGAGATATAAATTCCATTGTCGCTGAAAGTTGTGCATTACCATACTTTGGCCGACGAGCTTTTCAACTCGCCGCGAAACCTTTGACCACAATGCCCCCAAATGATGCCGGTCTCCAAGACTTCAATGCTGCGGTGAAAAGCGAGAGTTTGCACTTTCTTTCGCTTGTACTTTTATAGAGTTACGGCAGGGCGTTAGATCCGTGGATTTTGGTGATGTTATTTCGGGGTGGTTTGAAGCTTTCTACCGACTGGCAGATAGCAGCGACAGGTGTGAATCATATTTTCGGTGCAGATTTAATCTCAGCCAGTATAAAATGGGCAAGCTTTTCCAAAGTCTCTCTTTCACTCGGCCAGAAGTTGACAAGTTGGCAGGGTAATGTTTTACTTCGGTTGAGATGGAAAGGGAAAGTAATGGAGAAGTTTTGGAGTAATGGTTGGTGGATGTTGGAAGTTGTGACAAAATTTATTCTGATTTTATTAAATTGGGACTTTTTTTACCACAAAAATGTGGCAAGCTGTTCAACTTGGATAGAGGAAGGTAAAACACAAATGCATAAATTTGTTTTTATTTGTGTTGTTTTGCTTCTTTCAATATTGTATTCAAATTGGAATTTGAAATTGAAATGAAAATAATGTAAAAAAATCACAGAACCATTTCAAAATACAACATAAAACATTGCTCTCTACTGGACATATACATACTGGACATTTTTCTTCTTTATATTTTTAAATGCATAGCTCAACAAACAGGTATGTGCATCATTTCATTTAAAACTATCATTTAATCCTCGAAAAAAGGAATTCGAAAAGATATTGAAAACATATCCAACTCATAATTTTGTTCAGAAATATGATTCAAATTATATAGAAAATGTCGTTAATTTCAAGTCGCGAGTATAAAAACCTGTTGTTTTGTAATAATTTGTGTTGTACACACAATATCCATGTTATCTTTTCTTCCCACTTTCGTATGTTTTAAACCACATTGTATCCTTTTAAAAGGTCCCCTTGGAATCACAACCCTTTTGTGAATGCATTTAATATCCGTGATACTTCATAGCATCCTTTAGATGCACTTAGCCGGTGCTTCTTTAAAACGTCTTCGCACCTTGAAACAATTTGCCAGCCTTTTGCTACACAACGGGGCGTGCAAAGGGTTACGATCACGCTTGCAACGGATGCTTGTAAGGATAACAATAAAAAAAAGTTTTAAAGATAATCCTTAACAGCCAGTATAATTATCCTGTGTAGTCGGGTTCTGGGTTTAATCTATTTCATCCTTTCCTTTGTATTCCGCACACTTGGACGGCAGCCGTTGCGATACGCCACAGCAAACAGGAAAAAAAAATGTGCTCCATTTAATCTTCTTTCCCACTGTTTCGCCACAATATGTCCCCAAAGGAGTGTGGAAACCCCATCCGGGATACGCCATTTAAACGCGATTGCTTGCCGTTGCATGTTTCCGTAGCGTCGTCGCTTAGAAGATGGCCTCGGAACAATTATCCGAACATCCTTGGATTAATACCTCATTCTTTTCAATCCCTTTCCCCACAAACCTCCTGCCCACACAACCGTTCCGCGGTTAGTCGATGTATCGTACGAGAATATGCTCTACATCAGATGACGCCAAAGCCTTCCGACACCTCATGATCACGTTCGTCATCGTCTGCGGGCAATGGTACGTATGGTCGCGAACTGGGAATAATTTGCAAAGTGGTTGTGAAGATGGAGATGGATGAGGATAAACAGCTCCTGTGTCGTGGCAGCGTGAAGATGTTGCTGGTATAGAAGGGAACAAATGAGGGCCCGTGTTCGAAACGTGCAAGCATGCATATTTGCAGCTTTGCGACGTACCATTTTCACTCCCCTACACACGAAATTGCGTAAATGCGTTGGCAAATCAAGTGCATTTCGCTGGCATTTGGGCAGCAAGTTTGGCGCTCCTATGATAGGGTTGTGAGCGTCTCTTTCAAAAAAGAAGAATGTAGCAGGGTTTAGCAACTTTTGGAATACTGAATGAAAAGGATATCTAAAATTCAAATTCCGAACTTCATTTTTATTTCGGTGTTTTCCAAATAATCCAAAATTCCATTTGTTGATAGTCTAAAATCCCCTACGAAGTAATAATTCTTCAGCCCAACAGATAGCCCGTTTCAGATATCTGAGCTTGTCCTGATGGTGAAGCGTTTTCAATGATTGCCTACCCCTGCCCTATTGCTGTCCATAACCCAGTGTCCCGGTTATTTGACCACACACGTGTGACGATGCAGAAGCAGTAATTTGATGGTCTTACAACTGTCCATTCTTCGGTCAGCTCTCTATAAGCCGTCAACGAACGAGTTTTGCGATACATTCTGATTGCATGTGCAAATATATTCATAGCCACTGGCTCGGCTAGGCTGTGTGCCGCATATCGTCCTATCCTGGACACTTATCTGACACAGTAGCTAACCACTACTGGCCATCCAGCTCATGCTCGGTCGCCTCGCATCCAACCTCGAGGGGTGAAGGTTACTCTGAATGTTGCAGATGCAGAAAATGGACAAACATAAATGCATCTTTCCCGATTTGACCTTTTACTCTGTGTCAATGCACAAAAGGCCTGTTTCAATTTTAGGAGCCAATAGATATGGACGTTTTGAATAAATTTGTATCCAGTCATGCAATGGGCAAAACAGCAGCGCGCAGTAAAGATGGGCAGCTATAAATCTGGCAGCAATAAAACTGAAAACAATATTTATGATTATTTTATTTTTTATTATAGCTGATGCCGGCGGCACTACATCCCACGTAAGATGCAATTTGCTGCTGGTTGGGCTGTTGTGTTCCAGGAAACGACGTCCTGCGTTCATACACGTGCGCCAAAAAGCGTCATCAAAACAATTTTCCTTTCGGTTTGTAACAGTTTTCTACGGCGCTCGAGAGAATGTACGCAAATGATGCATTATTTGTGGCACGTGTCGTTTACCGTCGACTAATCTTGCATTTTTCCCTTTCCTTCGTTGTTGTGTAACAACACGGATTGTAGGCGTTAAAATTGAACACACGAACGGTGGCATAAAATCTCGTACATATTAGAAAACATTTTCTAGGGAATGTAAGATTTAATTTTTTGTTCATTTCTTCATTTACGCACCCTCAAGGCAGAATTTCTGTACAAAACATTCAATGTCCATTTCTCCCCATGTTTTTACCCTCTCGGTGGGTGTTATGTGCGATTTGAAGGTTAGTGCTGCTAAAAGGGTGTGCAAAATGCTTCTGGGAAGTGTTAAAACTGAAGCCTGAAAGGAAACCCATTTTTGAGGTTAGTACGAGTTTTAACGAGTTTTCTTTTCGTTGGTTGGCTTGTGGCCAAAACGCATTCACCCAACAACCTCAATTCGATGGGCTAAACACTTGTGGGTGTTTCAGTGCGGTCGGTGAATAATCATTCACTTTTCCAACACTTCATTCAATATGTTCGTCGACTAAATTTCCACCAACGATTAGCCTTTTCAATTTCATTTTCGCGAATGTTTGAGGAAACAGAACGATATAGAAATCAGGCTGGAAAAGCGGATTGAAAGTGGTCACTTAAAATAGAAACCGAATTTTAGTTTGATCGGCGCTGTTTTATCGTCTGATGGGAACGTTTTAGGTGATAAAAAGTGGTTTTTGAATTTTGAACTCTTTGTTTATGATCAAGTTTTGGTCATACTACTTGGACATTTACTCTTTTTTCTAATATATTTAACAATTTTTATTAAAATGTTGTGCAATTTATAAATTATTTAACTTTTTTTCCCATGTTGTTCAAGTGTTGTTTTTCAGTTTAGTTTTCAACTCTTGACAGCAACTCGCTAATGGATTCCCGGCCATTATTTACACAACATCACACCAAACTAACGAACTTATTGCATCGGACGCTATAACTAATGATGGCGTTGGTAAAAAAAGGACACACACACAAAAACAAAATAAAATAAAATGAAACCAATTACGTTAAGTAAAGTTGTTCACAACTCTTTCCAGTCCCCTCCCTGCACCCAATGTCCAGGCGCATCTCTTCGACGAAGCGCAGAAATTTAATTAATATGATTAGTGCACCATCATGTGCATTCTTTTTCTCGTGGGAGAGGTGGTGTCTCCAGTTGGTCCAGCGTGTCCTTTTCGGTTAGTAGGACAACCGACACCGCCCTTCCGTCACTAACGTACATCGCTGAAGGCATCCCGATTCCTTCGAGGATAAGAGCTCCTCTCGCAATGCTTTGTCGCTCTACTGTAATGTTATTAGAAAACAAACAAAAACAAGAAGAAAAAAAACATTGGATCAAGAATGTGAGAGGAAAAAGTGAAAGTCCCCAAGCTATTTGATGCTCACGCCTCTGGATGGTGGTGCAATAAGCCCTAGACACGGCATCCTGTTGCCAAAAGCGTACAACCGCGGACCAAGCAACCACGAACTCGGTCCATTTTTTAACCTCTCTAAGGACCTCCGACATTCAATAACAGCTGCCCCTACTGAGCTGCTGGTGCTGCCGATGTAGCATCAATAAAATAAAACTTCACCGGCGGCTTTTTATTCCCACTCTTGTCCTGTCGAGGCTCTCCTTAGCAGCAAAGAAGTGGAACGAAATTCCTTCATACTTTGGCCAAATGGTGAAAATAGAAGTCAGTGAGCCGGCGAAAAGCTCATCGGCTGAACACGAAGCGAAAGCACAATTCCAAGATAATGGAATTATAATCAGCGAATCGTGTCCTCCCGGTTTCATGCCTAGCCGCCTCACAAGGGTGTGTGTGTGTGAGTGTCTGCGAAAGATGCAGAAACACGGTTCCACAATGTCCTTTTACACCTCGAACCCCCACCCAGTATTGCTTGAACCGAAATGAAGAGCGAAGAGCTTTTAAAGTTAAATGAAGGAGATCTCCTTTACGGACAATACTCCCATCCTGCTTCGGGTAGGTTGGTATGTGCGAACGCCAGACGGCCGCCAACCAAATTGGAGCTCTTCCGAACACGGAACCACGGCATGTGTGGCATCTCTCCCGGTTGAAGGAAAAGTTCATTTTCCAACCCAAGCAAATGAGGAAAGGCAACACGTCCAAACGCGCCCGGTGTTTTTTTTCTTCCTCCCCGGGTGTGCAATATGTACTTCTGGAAGTGAAGTGGACCGAGCAGTAGTTCATCGTGATACTTCACGCGGGGAAATGGAATGTGTACAACTAGCAACCCTCACCCGCTGCTCTTCTCTCGAGTTCAGTCGAGTGAAGTGGAGTTTCGCAGCAAATCGGGGAAGGGAATATCGTGGTGGCGCCAATAAGTCGTGATGCTTTGGATTCCGCGTAACCGTTCATCTTGGACGGTGAGGCAAACGGTTCCACTCCTTTTCGATGGCTATGATGGTGGCCCTTTTTCCTAGCGGCACGCTTTCCCAAGACCATAGCGTTGCATGCTACCGTTTGTTGGAAATTCCCCCTTTCCTTTTTTCCCTTTTAGTGTGTGTGTGCTGTTCGTTCCAGAGGGAAGGTTTGGCTAGTCAAATGTGCCACTCGGGGGAAGGTAGTTGAGAAGACCCCCCTTATATGGTGTGGTTTGGGCTAGTGGTTGATGTACCGAATCTTCTAACCATACGGTACCACCAGCACGAAATAGAGAGGGAGAGCAAGTGTGAGTGTACACAAAGGAGAGATTAATTGCGGTCGAGAGGGCTTTACAATTTTCTTTTTAAACTTTCCAGCACCGTCAGCAAATGTTTTGGTTTGGCTTGTGCAGGCGGAAAAACAAATTTGGAAGCAGATTACTCGCGTTCTACTTGAACCTGATTGGACTTTCTACTTTAGTTGCCTTGTAACGTTTCGGATGCTTTTATGCGTCATTTAACCAGAGTACGTTACGTAGGACAAATGATACAAATGGTAATGTATAGTATACATCCACACGGGACGACCTGGGTTCAAATCTTGGTTGACATATAGCAATCGAGATGATATTATTCGAATCACGGAAAGTGTTAGATTGATCTGTTTCTAGCTAATATCGAATCGCGCACGCCATTCTACGGTCAGTCGAACGAAGTACCGAAGCCGCCTACCATTAAATTCTTGTTGATATTTTTGTAATACTTTAATTTCGGTGTTTTGTTTTCTAACATAGGAGGTAATTGTGTGACTTTCACATTGTTATACTCTTATACTTTATTTCTATAGCATTTAACCAAAACCCAAGTTAGGTAAGAAAGCAATACTGGCGCTTGCTTGCAATCTTCAATCTGACAATGACTTGCTGCTACCACGGTCCATTACCAAGGACAAACAAGGCTTCTCAATTATGAACGAACCTTTCGGCGAATTGGGCTCTACATTGGGCGAGGGCTGTTACCTCAGGTTCTTGCCTTAACACCCCGCAACTTCCTAAAAAAGGAACATGTACACTATTTGAATGATTCATTCATGAACGTATGAACTTACGTCATGCTATGTTCTATGTTCGGTTATCGCGAAAGACGCGCAGTAGCAACGCTATATGCTGTTTTTATGCTTTTTGTGATCGTGTTCTTTGACTCTTTTTAGCAGAGACATGTCTTGTTCTTTTCCTGTGCGCGCTCATTAAATTCGTCAGTAGCTCTCATTCTGTGCGCGCTGATTATGTTTGCATTTACTATATAGCATCAAAGTGAGTCGGTTGGTTGGCTTCAATTTGGTTAATGTCGCACCGTTGGTAGTGTTGTTGTAGGTGGACTATGGTAATAAAAAGCTAGACGCACCTTTCGCCGCCATGTAGGCATCCCGGGTGGGTATAAGCACGTCTCCCACGAAGCTATGCTGTCGACCATTCCGAAAGAGGCCTATAAATAAATCTTCACTTTTGACAGGTTGACGGTATGTTCTCTGCCGAATGTCCCGAACTTTTGACAGCTAAACCTCGGTTTTGTATTGCGGGCGCGGAGATGCAACGGGGGCATTGGGGATCGCAACATAAAAGACATTCGAGCATTTGTGCGTAGGCCCCGAGAGAGAAATCTCCTTTATGTTCAGGGGGCCAAGAGTTCCAGGGATTTGAATGTCACCAGGGTCCTCTAAATCTCGAACCGTTTCTTCCCGGCTCATTGCATCGGGAATGTTTCTCTAGCGAGACGAATGTCTGCATACGTTTTGGGGAAAGACTCCACTCGGCAGAGAGATGGCGGTAGTACAGCAGCTTTTGATTCAATTTACGTATCGATTAAATGGAAAACGACGTGTGCTGCATTTCGTGGTGATTTATCGGCATCTCCGTTACCGCTCACGGATGCTCACGGTTCGTTAGCCACTTTGTTGCACAAAATTCCTTTCATCCATTCAACCGAACCGCCAACGCGTCTATTCGTCCTCGTTAGTTTTTTGTTGCTGGCGGTGTGCGCTTTAGACGAAGCAATAGGAGTGTCGGGCACACGGATTAAATCCATTCGGTTAGGACTTTTTGAGCGCGTGGGTGAATTTAATTTCCCAGTAGCCATGTTGGACGTGTTTGATGATAATTTACCCGTTAGTTAGGCAGTGATAAAATTTAACTTAATTCAGTTTTCCACCTCTGCATGCATTTTGTCTGATGAATTAATTTTATTTCTTCGTTTAAAGTTTCAAGAATTGCAGGGCTGTTACAGCTGGCGCGGATTTTGCGTTTCGCGCGAATTTTGCGTTTCGCGCGGATTTGGCGCGTTTTTACTATTCATCGGCGCGGATTTTGCGAATTAAAAAAAAATAATGTCAATAGAAACGGTCTTACCGTATTGCCATTTAATATAACGTCTATTTCGTCATTTTATTATTCCTTAGTGCATATTACCGTTCAATCAAGACTGACATACTTCTGTTTCTAATAATTTGAATTGAATGGTACAAATGACAAAGCTTACTGAAATTTTTTTGTAGGGCATA